>UYYA01000185.1:0-94719 GCA_900624975.1 Angiostrongylus costaricensis | reverse complement strand
CTAAATTACAGAAGTGAGGTGCGCTTCTTCTAAGGAAAGGCTTTATTGGTGTTTGAGGAAGGATAAGAGCCGAAATACTGATGGTGGACAGATACTCTATGGGTATGTTTCTCACTTCGGGTGCATATGATCGCCGGTTCGAATTCCGGTTCGGCCCGAATTTTGGGTGGTTTCAGTCGTGCTAAATTGCAGAAGTGAGTTGCCCTTCTTCTAAGGAAAGGCTTTATTGGTGCTTGAGGAAAGAGAAGAGTCGAAATACTGATGGTGGACAGATACTATGGGTATGTTTCTCACTTCGGGTGCATATGGTCGCCGGTTCGAATCCCGGTTCGGCCCGAATTTTGGGTTGTTTCAGTCGTGCTAAATTACAGAAGTGAGTTGCGCTTCCTCTAAGGAGAGGCCAAATGGGTGTTTGAGAAAAGCGACGAGTCGGAATACTGATGGCGGCCGGATGGTCTAGGGTTTGAATATCGCTTCCGGTGCGAGAGCTCCCGTTTTCGAATCCCGTTTCGGTTCGAACTTTGAGCGGCTTTCAGTCGTTTTGAATCACTGCGGTGACCCGAAGGAAGAATCCCACCTCTAGAGCAGCGGTCCCCCATCAGTATTCCGACTCCTTGCTTTCCTTAAACCCTAATGAAGCCTCCCGTTTAAAGAAGTGGAACTCACAGCAGTGAGTCGATATACTGATGGGGGACCGCTGCTCTAAAGGTAGGATTTTCGCTTCTGGTTCGAGAGCTCCCGGGTTCCAATCCCGGTCTCTTCAAATTTTGAAAGGGTTCCAGTCGTCTCGAATCACTGCGGCGAGTTCCACTTCTTTAAAAGGGAGGGTTCATTAGCGTTTGAGAAAAGCAAAGAGTCGAAATACTGATGGGGGACCGCTCTTCTAGAGGTAGGATTCTCGCTTCGGGTGGGAGAGCTCAGGGATCCAACCCGGTTCGGCCAAATTTTGAAAGGGTTCCAGTCGTCACGAATCAGTGCGGTGAGTTCCACTTTTTTAAATGGCAGGCTTCATTAGCGTTTGAGGAAAGCAAAGAGTCGGAATACTGATGGGGGACCGCTCTTCTAGAGGTAGGATTCTCGCTTCGGGTGCGAGAGCTCCCGTTTTCGAATCCCGTTTCAGTTCGAACTTTAAGCTGCTTCCAGTCGTTTCGAATCACTGCGGTGAGTTGCGCTTCTTCAAAGGAGAGGCTTTATTGGTGTTTGAGGAAAGCGAACAGTCGGAATACTGATGGCGGCCGGATGGTCTAGGGGTAGGAATCTCGCTTCGGGTGCGAGAGCTCCCGTTTTCGAATCCCGTTTCGGTTGGAACTTTAAGCGGCTCTCAGTCGTCTCGAATCACTGCGGTGAGTTGCACTTCTTTAAATGGGAGGCTTCATTAGCGTTTGAGGAAAGCAAAGAGTCCGAATACTGATGGGGGACCGCTGGGATTATTCCTTCGGGTGCGAGAGCTCCCGTTTCGGTTCGAACTTTAAGCGGCTTTCAGTCGTTTCGAATCACTGCGGTGAGTTGCGCTTCTTTAATTGGGATTCTTCATTAGTGTTTGAGGAAAGAGTCAATTCCGCCACAAGCCTGCAATCCAGTGACAGAGAAGTATATGGAATGCGGTTACGAGTCGCCTCCGACAAATAAGCTACATGTCCACTCTGAGCCAGGCACGCTACCTGTAAGTATACCCAAGCCCATATTCAGAGCCCAGCAAGCTATATGTGGGTATCAAAAATGCCAAACACAGTTAGACAAAACGGACTTCATTCCGCTGGCCCCGGAAGAGACCCCATTCTCGCAGCGTTGGGTCGGACGAGTACGGAGATGCTGCTAAAATCTCAAGGCCAATGGACGCTGCTTGGATTACAAAGAACTATGGTGACGAACTGTACCTACAATGCACGTACACTTGAATTCGAGTCCTCGATAGAAGACTTGCTCATGCAAGCAAGAAGGATAAAGTACGACGTCAACGGCCTGGCCGAGACGAGAATACGTTAGCCTTTCAACGCCGTCTATGACACCGGAAAAGAACTGTTCCTCGAAACATGCGACAGTAGAGGAGTCGGCGTTTTCATTAACGCGAATTTGTCTATGAATGTCGATTCATTCGAACAACTTGCAACCTGAATCGGACGTTTACGGTTAAAAAGATGTGGATCAATACCGGCTTTGACAATCTTCGTCGTTTACGCGCCGACATCAAACTACGACGAAGATGTCGAAGTCTTCTATATGGAATTGGAGACGTCAAACAGAGAAGACCATATATTGTTCAAGGTCATCATTGGAGATTTCAACGCCAAGATTGGACCAAGGAGAACGTTTGAGGAAAAGAAGATGTCGAAGTCTTCTATATGGAATTAGAGACGTCAAACAGAGAAGACCATATATTGTTCAAGGTCATCACTAGAAATTTCAACGCCAAAAGTGGAACAAGAAGAACGTCACATTGGTACCCACGGATTAGAATGGAACGAACAGGGTGAGCGGCTGTCTGAGTTTATCATGGCGACCAAGACCATCCATGATAACTCGCAATTCCAGAAAGCCCCACCTTCAACGCTGGACGTGAGAGTTTCCCAGTGGAGAGTACCACAACGAAATAGTCTACATTACAGTAAGTAGAAGGTTTAGCCTAGTCAATATCGCTGTTGTCCCAAAATTCTACGTAGGATCAAACCGTCTCTTTCGGGCAAGATTCAATTTTCGCAAAAAGGAGAAAAAGCCGCTGTATTCCGAAACCGAAATCCTAGAACCGCCATAAACTGAGACCTATTCAATTCATTGGACGGCTGTTGGGAAGATGCCGTTGTCGATAACATTGACGAAGAAAACGATCGGCTCATTCAACATCTTCACGTTAGCGCACTGAAAGCTGGAAATTCGAAACTCACCAAGACACGTCTGTCTCGAAAACACTGAAGCTGATTTCCCAGTGTGGAACCGCACGAGCTGCAGTCAGCCACGAACTAATGGCCCAGCTTGCAAAACAATGCAGACAGTCGACAAAAGAAGATTTTAAAGGGAGAAGAGCAGAAGTAATGGTCGAAGCTGCAGAGGCTGGTAAAAGTATTCTCAAAGCCCACCGAAGTTTCCCCAATTACAAGTCTAGATGATTACACTCTGACGACCAAACGGAACAACGGAACACTAGACGAAAGACAGCCATGTGAGCAAGCAGGGTTTCGAAGAGGACTTAGTACAATGGACCAGATCCACACGGTAACAAAGCACATTAAAGTATCGCGAAAGTGCAAAAGACCGCTCTGTCTCACTTCGACCGATTTGATTCAGCTGAGACAGAAGCAGTTGTGGAATCCCTTGGCAGTCAAGGAGTCCCTACTCAGTACATAAAGATTCTTGGTGAGCTGTACAAAAATTTCACAACAAGATATCACCATTCTACTGAGATATTAACGTTCACGTCAAAAGAGGGGTTAGGCAAGGAGATAACATCTCGTCAAAATTATTTACCTCCACCCTCCAGAACGTTATGCGAACACTGGAATGGAAAAATATGGGAGTGAAAATCGATAGTTGGCAGTTGCACCACCTTTACTTGGCTGATGGCACCGCCCTTATAACAGCAAACATTAGCCAAGCGGAACGTATGTTTGCCCACTTTGATAAAACCTGTGGAATGATTGGTCTTCGACAAAATCTCACAAAAACAATGTTCATGAGGAACGGATTGGTTTCGTATACCCATTCACGCTCAACAGAGCGAGTGTCTCTGAAAGCTCCAGTTATGTCCATATAAGTCAGGAAATTAACATGTAGAACAACATAGCTCCAGAGATGAGCAAAAAAAACGAAAGGCTTGGGGAGCTTTCAAAAGCATCGAAGATGTAGTGAGGAAAAGAAAAAGCACTCGACTCCGTGCCCACCTTTTCGACTCAACGGTATTCCCTACTCTAACGTATGTTTTAGAAAACTGGTCGATGTGTAAGCAGCATGAAAGATCACACAGCGTTATCGCACACGCAGTCGAAAGAACGATACTAGGAGCATCCCGTTTCACATAAGCAAGCGAAGGGACCCGAACCTCAGACTTGCGTCAACGATGAAAAATCAAAAATCCCGTTGTATACGCCAAACAGTCGAAGATAGGTGGGCCGGACAGGTAATGCGTATGAATGACAACCGATGGATAGGAGTGACTGGATTCTTCGCGATGTTAAACGCACTGCGCGAAGACCACCGGCTCGATGGTCACAGTTCTTCACGAAAAGCCCAGATGAAAATGTGATGCTCGATGAGTCCTTAGAGCGAGCGAAACCCACTGGGCTACGCTTGCACGCGACAAAGAAAAGTGGAAGATTTACTGAGGCCTGCTCGGGTCAGTCGACGATAAACAGGACTTCCGGTGATACAGGAAATACGTTAGGACAGAAAGCATTGTTGAGTCTAAAATCTGGGCACGAAATCGGGTGTTTTTTGCCCTCTTCACTACATCGTCGATGCTTTTGAAAGCTCCCCAAGCCGCTCGCTTTTTTTCGCTTAACTGTGGAGCTAAGTCGTGCACCACGTTGATTTCCTGATTTAGATGGACATAACTGGAGCATTCCTCCCAACGATTTACCGCCTCATCGTGGCTGGGAGGTGTTCCAGGGTATCGGACTGCGATGTACAGCTGGGTATTCATTCCCTGGCAGGGTCTCCCAAGCTGAGAAGGAGTCCGGCGTTTCTATCAGGAAGCCTAGCTAAGAGTAAACTAATGTCAGGATCTACCACCGCCTTGGTATCAAAGTCGCATGTGGTAAATCTTCCTCTGAACCACAAGGGCTGCGACTGTCTGTGGTGGTAAAGATCTGTGGTAGATTCCAAGATCTACTTTCTATTAACCTCGCATTGGAATTCGAATGCGTCGTTTTCTTGTTCAGCAATCGCAAGGTTGTTAAACAGCATACATTTACTTCCATAGAGAAAAACAATACAATACAACACTAGCTAACGTTTCGGCAGTATCGCCTTCTTCAGAGCCTGGAAGGGTATACTGATGTACAATCTACTAGGCCAAACGCTTCAATAACACTTACAAAAAGACGAAAAACTCTCTGGTAATTACATGATCAACAACTTCTCAAAAAAACTCACCGCTTTTTCATGACTTCCAATGAGGAAGTTTAGAACAGCTGATTATAGTCGCATGTGGTTGACGACTGCACCATCGCACATCAAAAATCGATGCGAACGTACGGGATCAGGTCGCGTATGACCTCCGGGCATTCGTCCCTGGTATTCATTGTAGGGTTTTTGGCATTTATCCAAAAAGCCTCAAAAAGTTTTCGCGCTGGTGTTTTGGACTCCTGTGCAAGGATATTGACTTTTACTTCAAAATCGTCTCCGGTATGCTTTTGTATCCCATGAGTGCCTAGTGGGGTGCTTCGTCTTAGTTTTCGTTTGCCATCTAGGTGTTATACGGATACACAAAGGTCTGCCCGTTTCGCCAATATATTCATCTTCGCAATTATTACAAGAGATCAGGTATATCGTACCTGAACTCATGCAATCGTCGTCCCTGCCGTAAGGGCAAATTACGCAATTTGTTGTTTTACACAGACGGTCATACAGCCGGTTGCGAACTAATTGGCGACGTAGAGTAGTCGGTGGTATTTCAACTATCGCTACCGATTCCTCTAGACCTGCCCTTCTTAAGCATCGTTTTATAGCAACGCTTACTTCATCGTTAATAAAAGGCAACATAAACGGGACTTTCTTTTGGCCAAGTGTTTCGCGTGGGCGCGTCGCTCTCGTTCTAAACTTATCTCGTGGGGCTATTATTTCGTAGCCATTGCAGATGGCTATTTGCTGAGCCAAGTTGCTCGATTCGTCCCTTAGTTCCCTGGTTGTGCACACAAAGGTGGCTGTTCGAAACATGTTTGTCACAATCGCCGACTTGGTGTGTGAAGGGTGGGAAGAAAGAAAATGGGCGAGGATGTTCTTGTTACTTGGCTTTCGGTACCACTTTGTCTGGTAACCGCTACTTGATAGGCTTATTTGAATGTTCAAAAACGGAAGCCAGTTTTTTCTCGGTTTTTCCCAGGTGAACTTTATGTACTCAGACTGCTCGTTCAATAATTCAAAGCATTTGTCCATCTCCTCCTGCGTAGAGAAGACGACAAAACAATCATTTACATATCTGCAGTGGAGTGGTGGCCGGAGATCGAGAACAGGGGCTTCTATCTTAGACATAAACACGATGGCAAGGCTTGGAGCCAGTCGCTGTCCTATTACCAACCCCCTTATTTGCGCGAAATATTTCCTAGACCTTCAACGATGCTGAGATAATTGCAAAACACCGGACCGCAGGTGTGTGCGGTGGGGAACGAACACACGCTGTTGTCCTTACCGGAGAACAGCGCACTTCACCACCACACCATCCGGGTCCTTCGTTTTGCCTGTCTCTCAGCTAGTTCTATGGATAGATCTATCAAAAGATCGATAGAACTAGCTGAGAGACAGGCATAACGAAGGACCCGGATGGTGTGGTGGTGAAGTGCGCTGCTCCCCGATAAGGACAACAGCTCATGTTCGTTTCCCAACGCATACACCTGCGGTCCGGAGCTTTGCAAATATCTCAGCATCGTTGAAGCTATATTTCACAATGAATACCCTACCGTTAAAAAGAGTAGGCAGCAAATAATAAGTTGAAATTGTGTTTATTTCCATCTGAAAATCGAGCAGTTTATCCACTCCTTTAAGAGAGCTATCAGCTGCCGGATGGACAAGCCATGCATATTTATTCTTCCTTCATGTTCAACAGAAAGTTCGAAAATGGCTTCCATTGCGTAGTCATTCGACACCTTGGCGTACAGCGCGGTAACGTCGAAAGACTCCATCAAGTGCCCGTTATTATGAAATGCGTTACGTTGACGTTCTAGGAACATTTGGGTGTTTGTGAGGTGAGCTGGAATGTGCTTAAGCAACTGGGTAACTACTAGGCTTAAAAACCAGGTTATTCTATCCGTTGGCCCGTCTACACGGCTGATTATGGGTCCAACCTTAAATGATGACGGATTGGTTGACGCAAGATCATCACGTGATACCAACTTATGTATTCTAACAAGTGGGTATAGGACGGGACATGTTGGTTTATCGTTTTTAAAGCGCGAAATAACCGGTGATTTTAGACCTGCAGCCTTTGCCACAGTGACCCATTGATTGTTTAGCTTTCGATATTGACTTTTATATTCCTTTTCAGAGGATGGGCGATAGAGGATAGCATCACTAAGATGTTCCTCTGTTATCTCAAGATCCAGTTGGCGAGGGATAACAACGAACTCTCCCCCCTTATCATTAACTGACAATCTTATTGTTTTCGAGTTTATTAATTCTCTAGTTTCTGGCATGCCACATTTTTGTGCGGCTGTAAGGTTAGAGATAAACGCCCTATCGCAGTAGTGATTAAGGGTCTTGAGAACGCCGTCCGAAAACATGCGGAATTTTATGTCAACTCCATCGTTAGAGTCTTGCTATCTAAAAATCGTTTCAAGGAAAGGAGATGGTGATAGTGCCGCAGCCTCTTGATTTTTATCTCTATTTGATGCTTCTTGTTTGGCCTGATAGCGGAGTCGATCTTGAAGCTCATAAAGGTTGCATGCTATCCTACGCATCGTCGTTTTAGAAATGGGCTGCGATGGTGCAAAACTTGGGCCCAATTCAAATAGCGAGCGCGCACTCTCAGCTATTGCTATGCCTCCAATTACGGTGACCCTAAAATTTCTTGGTGCATTATCAACCCAATTTTGACTATTACCAGAAGCGTAAAGGATCGTAGACATCTTGGAATCTGTAGTAGACTTTGGCCAGGCTGACCACGTAATTCCAGGGCACCGCAATGACTTAACCAGCAAATCTCCGAAATGTGGAGATTATGCTGAAGCTCTCACAATTAGTGAGCACAGGCCATTCAAGTATCAAGTATCAAGTAACTGGAGAATTCGGAGAGATTCGTTCCGTTGAGCGTGAATGGAGCATATGAAACCAATCCGTTCTTCATGAACATCGTTTTTGCGAGATTTAGTCGAAAACCAATCTTTCCACTGGCCTTATCAAAGTCGGCAAGCATATGTTCTTCTAGGCTAATGTTTGGTATCATAAGGACGATGTCGTCAGCAAAGCCAACATGGTGCAACTGCCGACCATCGATTTTCACTCCCATATCATCCCATTCCAATGTTCGTATGACGTTCTGGAGGGTGGCGGTAAATAATTTTGGTGAGATGGTATCGCCTTGCCTAACTCCTCTTTTGACATCAATGTTAATATCGTTATAGAATTGTGATATCTTGGTTGTGAATTTTTTGTACAGCTCACGAAGAGTCTTTATGTACTGAATAGGGACTTCTTGACTATCAAGGGCTTCCATGACTGCTTTGTAGGGGTATGATTCTCCCTTCGGGTGCGAGAGGTCCCGGTTTCGAATCCCTGTTCCAACCAGATTTTGCGTAAAGCTCAATCGTCTATAATCACACACGCGAGCTTCAATACAGCGGTAAACTGGAGGTTTATCAATGTTTGATTAAAGCGAAAAGAAGAAGCAGTGGCAGTAGTGCGTAAGGTCACGTGTTCGAATGCGGTACGGGACAGATTTTGCGTGCAACTCTGCCGCCGACAGTCACTAGTTTCGACAACAACTTCAAGTTTTACTAGATTCCTTGTATTCTTTCGATTGTTTATTGGACGCATAACTTGAGGAGGCAGTCGGCTTAAAGAAGCTCTATTTTGCACTTAGAAATATGGAAAGACACAAAAAGCTTCTCTGGAAGGAATCCATTGACCAAGATGCTTGCGATTGATTATTTTTTTCATATCTAATAATACAACGAATAATAGTTATTGTGAAATATAACTTCAATGATGGTGAAATATTTGCAAAACTCCGGACCGCAGGTGTATGCAGTGGGGAACGAATGCGCTGTTTTCCTTTCCGGAAGTAGCGCGTTTACCACCACACCACGTCGGTCCTTCGTTTCGCTTGTCTCTAGTTCATTGAAGTTATATTTCACAATGTATACCCTGCCGTTAAAAAGAGTAAGCAGTAAATAATAAGTTAAAATTGTGATAGATATTGTGTTTAGCGCACGGGTGTAAAAATGCAAAATAGGGCACAGCAAAGCCTTCTAGAACGTAATCTGGACACCTGGCGTTGTCTCGCTATTTTTAATTTCAGGCATTTTATATAAAGAGATTAAAGTGAACTGAGTTGACTTTATGGTTACCGCGCTACGTGGTGTCCGTTTATGATTGTATTTCATGTGACCATTTTCAACAGTACCATTGCTTGCTCTTCGCATTTCGTTTATTTGGAAACTCACATATAGAAAAACTGTATAATTTTCGGCATTTCGTATGGGAATGGTACGTAGTTCTCAGGATGGTTAAAAACCACTGCAGATAGTTTCTTTAAAGTAATTTTTTATCAAACCCTCTTCGTTTCTTCATTCTGTTGAACAGAATCGTCTGCGTTCTGGCTTTCCTGTGACTGTGCACTGCGGATGCAAACAGCAAAAGAAACATGAGAAACACTGAAAGTTCGCAAATAGATTTTTCAAAAATTTTTTGGAGAAGTAACTTATGTTAATAACCTTATGCTTCCAACTGTTTACCGCTTCGTTCTGGCTAGGAGATGTTCTTGGGTATCGAGATGTACAGCGGGGTAATTCATCTTCTCATGGTCTCCCAAACTGACAAGGAATCCGGCGTTTCCATCAGGAAGCCTAGCTAAGAGTAAACCAATACCCGGATCCACCACCGTTCTGGTGTCAAAGTCGCGTGGTGGCAAATCTTCCTTCTTCTTCTGATCCACAGGTGCTCCTACTGCCTGTCGTTGTGAAGACCTGGGAAAACTTTGCCCAGGTTGACCTCGGGATTCAGGGGAATCACAATGGATTAAACCACAAATATTCGAAAATCGAGATTATGCTGGGACCCTCACAACCACCAGTAAGGAGTGGCTATTCAAGTATCAAGTTAAGTATTAAATAATAATCTTGTGATTAACGAACGTCATTGTCATCTATTCCGTAGTTATTTCAAGAAATATTTTGACGTTTTTATATATCTAGTTTTGTTTTCAGTCTGACTATTGACACGTTACTTAACCAATATTTTGGCAGATCCCTGGGTTTCTCGCATTCGATTCGCTTCCTCGCATCTATCATCCACGAAAGTTTTAAACTGCTTGCTTATGGCTTCGTCTGCTGCATAGGAATTTTCGTCTTCTTTGCGAATGCTATTGAATCTTGGTCTACTCGGTTTTCTTTTTAATCCTGAGATATCAGTAATAAAGAGTCTGCGCTTTGATTAGTGGAAGTGAACTGTTCTCAGAGGTACCAAATTCCCCATCTTGAGCGACTGAAGGGGTGGTGTGCCCGAGACGAAGTTGAACGAACGCCGGGATTAGGCTCTGGCGTAATGAACGGGACCATCATTGCGCCACCCGCGCTTTGTATTAATCATATGGTGAAAAGTGTACAATTTCGCTTAAATTGTCGTTCCCTAGTCGCCTTGAAGCTCCCGGCTAGTGGCAGAACTCAATCTTGTAACAGGCTTCCAACTTACATCACAAGGCAGTAAACCATTCTCAGATCTCTAAAGGTTGCTATAGCCTCTGTCGAAGAGATGTAAACGCTAAAACGCGACTAATTCGTGATTCCAAGAAAAAGCCACGTTAATTTCGAACACAATAAGGCCTTGCAATTGGCTTTAAATATAACTTTTGAGGGAAAACGAATAATAATGAAGCTTGTACAATGTTAAATGAGTGCCATCTAGGTGACCATCTAGGTAGAGATATGTTACAATGATAACATGCAACTCAATAGAGAACGCTAACGCTGTTCCAAATTCGAATTGGATAAATTAATCAATCAATTAAGATATGTAATTAAATCGAAATGAGTTTTCTCAAAAAAAAACTAACTGTCAAGTTTTCAGCACTTCGTGAACTTCATTGAGACAAACAGTTTTCATTGAGTTATGAGTGATACTTGATAAAATTCCGTAATGAACACTCACGGGTGATTGCCGTAGCCCATAATATAATTGTGCCGCTGTCGTCTCGAAGGCCAAGTTGTATGCTAAAAAGTTCCTTCTTGTTTGATACACGGCAGATATCGGAATTGAATTCATTGAAATGCTCATAATTCTACAGAGTGATATCGAATATCTGAATGACCACATTTATAACAATTAATTAGTTTAAGAAAATCTGTTGGATTCTAAGCATGCTGTGTGAAATTTATCACAGGTGGAATAGACTCGTCCAACGTTCTAGAATATTTAAAACAGGAAGCGACATTTCATGGTTTGAACTCATTAGTGAGCTCATAGATTTTATTGCATAACAGATTCGCCACGATATAACCCTTAAAGGAGTAATACAATGCGAAAATAATGTCCCCTTTAACGTTCAATTATTAATTGCAATAAAAACTCTTAGAATCTAGAAATCATTGCCTGGAAGATAACAACTCTCTCATATCGCTAAGATGAAATTGTGATTTGCTGAAGCTCATGACTCGTATCACTCATTTCAAGGGGATTTTGAGTGAATGAACAAATGAGCAGACATAGTGTCCAGGACGTCACAATGGTGTTACATAAGAGATCGATCATATTCATAACTGCCGTTCTTTTGTCGGAAATTTTACAGAGTTGAATTCAATTTTCAATTTTTCAAAAGCTTTGATTACAAATATATTGAAATTTAAAAAAACGTTTTATAAATACCAAATGTATCCTATTCGAAATAACAAAGTCTCTACTTTAAAGGAAATTCCGTTGTCCTAAAATTGTCGAGTAGTCGTGAAATTATCATCTGTTATCAAAAAACCATCTTCATCGCGTAAGTGTTAAATTAGTACGCGAGCTCATAACGAACTAGCAGATTCAAAAAACATGTAAGATCTATTGATCTTCGGCAGTAACAGAGAAAAATTTCTTCTCATAAACAAATGGAAAACCGATTTTCTCAATTCCATATCCTAACCACAAAAATCACTTTTTCTGCTTTCTTAGTCGCTAGTTTTCGAACAGCAAAATTTGTCTTGCACAAAGGGACGATGTACGCGAATGATAAGCAGTCGGAGCCTTCGCGATTTGTAAATTTTAAAATTTTTTGAATAAGTGCACTTGTTTAAAATTTAGTTTAAAAATTTTTGAGTAAACATAGAATTTTTGCAACTTTGCATACGGTTGGGCAGATGGAGAGAAGTCCTTTAACACATTTATCAAGTTTTCTAATGCTTAACAACTCTAATTATAGGAAAATTATCGATGGTTAGCGAAAAACCAGAATCATTGCCAGCGTTTTGACAAAGGTTTTATGTGTTAAAATCAAAGTCCTCAAAGGCTCTCACGCAGTGCAAAGTCTTTGTCCAAGCATTCCTTTGAGGTGAATTAGTGCAGCTTAGAGGAATAACAATGACTAAAACATTAGATTAATGAATTACTAAGAGATGTGTTAAGCATTCGACCTCGTAAAGCATCGTTAGAAGTGAGTGAGTGCATATCTGACTCATGCAGTGACTTCCGGGTGCCCACCAATTTATCAAATAATGCTGCTGTCCTCCTTGACAAGTGTGGTGTTAATTTGCCAAGCCTTGAGGGAAGGAAAGAAAGCTTGCTGAACCCGCAAGGTCGAATGAAGGACCGAGGGTGCATTACGGAGCAGCTTCAAGCATTTGCTACACCCATCCCAATAATGGGTATATTTTATTGTGCACATTTTCAGTTATTTCAGGTAATTCATATAGCAGGTTGAAAGTCAAAATCGAAGTGCACTTTTTGAATATAGACTTCAGTTTCGCTCTCGAAATTTTAGAACAGCTATTTGAATCGTTGTCAATCGTGGCCAATCAGTCATTGATGACTAACACTAACCTTGCATCTTGTAGTTGTATATTAAGTTGTCTCCCATCTGCCAATGTTAATTCGATCCGCCTTCGAGCATCTCTTGGTTTTACATTTGTTAGCAGCAAGTCTCCGCTCTTAAGCAACACAGTTCCCTGTTCCAAACAGCCTCTTGAAGCATCATAGTGATTTGCATATCGTGATGAGACTTTCCAACGCGCCTGAATGATATCGCTCATGTACACGAGGAATTTCCTGTTCTGTCGAGAGCAAAACAAATTTTCTGTTCTTAATTTCTAACGTTTTTGAAGAACTATATTTAAATGTGCAGTAAATTTTAATAAATCTACAGTAAGAGTGAAATTAGGCTAAGCGACAGTATAATTATTTCAGCAATTCAGCAGACTTGATGTTGCTTTACATAGAGCGAGTAGTTTGATCTCAGCCTCTTGGCACCTCAACATGTTGGTGAAAACGCTAGAAGAAAAAAGACGGCAAATAGCATGATCTGATCTACAATGGGCAGCTATTGCTTGTACTAAAGAAGTAGGAAGGTCCCGGACGGCTATCTAGGAATCCAACTGAGATTTACCTCGACCACATGTTAAGTCAAGCAAGAGCATCAGATGTCTTGAAACCTCTAAGACATCAATACACACACGATACGATATGGTGTCTGCTTCCAACTATGCATGTAAGCAAAACCTTCACCTCATTCTAATCTGCTGTTCCTTGGCGCCAAATTCCACACAGTCGTCTTTGAAGAAACACTGGGTATGAAAACTTTAACTCAGTATATGATCAACGGAAACATTTCATTCTCTCTTAAAAGATTTCGTTGTGGCGCCGTTAACTTTACCGATAACCCAAACTTAACGCACCTCCTCGACTGTTATGAAATCCAGCTTCCCTAATTTGACATCATAAGCCTTCAACTACTTCATCAGCAAAAAAGTCGGCGTTGTCAGCTGGTGATACTAAAAACTCGGCGCGTTTTATGAAAACCTATTGAAAGCCGCTCGTAACGAGTCTTTCGCTGATTTTGCTAAAGACGACTTCAAGCAAGTGCAGGAGCTGCACAGGACAGCAGTACAGGATCGGAAACTGTTGATGAGGTTACAATTACAGCTGCCAAAGTAAATTTTTGGAATTGCTCCCAGCAATTCCATTTTCCATGGAAATTTTTTTTTGAAGATGAAAGAAAACTACGGAATAGGGGCCTTCCGAACAATGCGATTCATGGTTAACGATCACATCCTTGTCAATAGAGGATAGAATATACTCGACGACGATGTTGTATAATGTGTTTAAACTTAACTTTACTATAAAGCGAAAACAAATGCCAGACCCGAGCGGAAAGAGGGAAAAAACCAAATCAAGCGACTTCACCCTCATCAGGGCGGTATCCAAATAATACTCCCAGAGTAGCCTGACGACTTCCCAATATTTAATGAATAATCTCCTATACACTTGGAAATGAAAATAAGCTTTTAAAGCTTTTAAAGCTGAACCGCTTCGAAAAAGAGTACGTGGTTTCGATTATTATCGAACCAATTTCCATCAACATTTGGAAAAAGGCAGTGCAAAGATATTCACCACACGCTCTACTTGCCACAAACACCAATAGGGGACACCTCGTGATCTTTTTGTCAATCTCGTGTTAGCTCAATTGTCCAGAGAGGTATAACTAGGTGAATTTTGCAATTGCCATCCTACCAGCTTACTGAACGAACTTTTTACGCTTATCAGGAACGCCGCGTTCGTCTCGAAAAACGTAGATGATTCACATATTATATAACAAATAGGATCTTGGAGAGAATTTAGCTGTATAGATGATCTCCAAACACTTTCAAGACTCGTGGAAGCTTGTAAGGAGTACCATATACTTTCTATATACTCTCTATGCTAACCTTGTCTGATTTCACGAAAAGTTCAATGTCTTCAGACCAGTTCTGTTCCTTTGCATTAGTTGACCGAACATAATCATAGACATTTCGAAAAATAAAAAATTGTTGGCTGCAAAAGCCGCTATGTTAACGTGATCTTACCACTGACCATTTACTATTCCGTCTTTTCAGTGGTAAAGGAAGATAAAGCTCCCGGCTTTGATCAATACCTGAGGGATGCGCCACGCGTTCGACTTCATTAAGTATCGTTAGAGGTGGTCGAATGCATATCTGGCCTTCACAGTTACTCGTGGTGTCCTACCGCTGAATCGAGCCAGTGCTGCTTTTCTTCCAGACAAGTCTGATAGCAATTTGCCGACCCTAGAGTGATGAAGGGCTTAGTGGGCCAGGGGAGCGGGGCTCGATCTCAAGTGTGTGTTCCTGGGCGCCACTGACCACTCCACCACACGCGCCCCCTTTTCAGTGGCACAGATAGTAATGAAACATAAATGTTTTGATACGTAGTTGCTTTCAAACATTTGCTTTGCTAAGTGATATTTGCGTCATTGAACTCTAACGTTTAATGCTATTAAATCCAAGCAGTTCACTTTTGTACACGAATAACAAATTGATAGGGCTAAATGTGTGTAAAAAGTCAGGAAACTGCTTGCTATAATAATAAGTGAAGTAAGTGACATTCAACCACCTAATCGTCTACGTCGAAGTACCATGCTGATGATCTAAGCCTCTGTCTTTTACATTTGTTATAAGAAAACTAACCCTTGTCGCATCAGTGGAAAATATCTCCTCCCTAATGCGAAGCCGATAGTTCTCGCCGGGATATAATCTGAAAAAAAAAGAAAAATTAATTACTTGATTGAAGTAATTAAAGGAATAAAATTGACCTAATGACGGATTGTTCGTGTTCAATGAAAATGATTTTGATTTCGCTCTCGTATTCATCGCACGGATCGACCTCTTCTTGGAGTTCTAGGACACTTTTTGACTGAAAGATTAGAAAAATCTTAAGTAGTCGGCCCAGCCTTTTTTTTGAAAAACTTTTATGGGGGTTTTAGAAATTATTTACAGAGATTATCTTCGTAAATGAATAGTGACACCTTTATACTTATGCCTCGACATTCAGCCAGTTTGTTACAGTCGTACTTTTCCTCCGTACAGGAAATTTCATCAATGTAAAACCCAGGGTGATTTTCGACGACAGTTGACGTTTCGTTCTCGTCGATGATTGATTTGAAGCGTTCGGTGTAAAGCTGATCCTAAATGCAGTACTGTCATCGGTTTTCAGATCTGCCTCTTTTTGAACTTTTATTCTAAGAGCACCTTGCAACGGTTTACCGCCTCATCGTGGCTGGGAGGTGTTCCTGGGTGTCGGACTGCGATCGATTCGTCCCCCCACCAGAGTATCCCAAGCTGAAAAGGAGTCCGGCGTTCCCATCAGGAAACCTAGCTAAGAGTAAACCAATGCCAAGATTCACCACCGTCTTGGTATCAAAGTCACATGGTGGTAAATCTCTCTCTGATCCACAAGAGCTGCGACTGCCTGTCGTGGTTACGACCTGGGGCAGACTTTGGCCAGGCTGTCATCGAGATTCCAGAGAATCACAATGGCTTAACCAGCAAATCTCCGAAAAATGGTGATTATGCTGGGGCTCGCACAACTTATGATGACGACTCGCTCAAGTATCAAGTATTCTAAGATCAACAATTTCCCATTCATTGGATTTTATTGGACTTTCGGATTTCTGTGAGCGATTCTCAATCTTCAGCGAAAAAAAAGCCAGGGAAGATATATAGAGTAAAGAAAAACATCAAGTAAGTGACCAATAGGAGAATGAAAACCTTCACGTTGAGCTTCTGCTCGAAAAGGCTGTCTAGAAAATCTACAGAAACTTTTTCAAATACCAAATAGGTTGTGACAAGACATCAGATGTACGCCCGTTGGCAGCATGAATCTTGCGAAAATCGGTCGCATCTTCAAAAATCACAAAACAGTTCCTCCTTGACACCGCCGTAATTCGTGACAGCATTCGTGTCAGCTAAATGTTAAAAGTGCCATCCGCTGAGGACCACTGCAGAGCCTACATTTGCACAACAAGAAAAAATGTTGGAAGCAGATCAAAGGAAAGACATTTTAAATGAACGTTAGCGGGATTTGTGTAAATACAATGTTCGCCTTTTACCGTTTTTCTCCTATGTTATGAAACTGATAACGGAAAGTTTTATACTATTTCCTACACATTTCCTACACACTATTCCCCGTCCCATAGACCACAATTCTCAACGTTGAAAAATTATCCCGGATTAATAACTCTCATGTCCCTGGCACTACAACAGCTTGGAGAGAGATACAGCTTCTGCTGACTTTGCGGACGACTTGCTTATAATTAGGAGTCACAAATCACACTCACTTCTTGAAATGAGTGCTACTATCTTGAACAGATCATAAACAAAACGTTGCTAGAATCATTAAAAATTGAGCGATTTATCAGTATTATTATCATATTGTCTAAAATTTCATCGACTAAAAGAAGCTTTCCGAAGCACTGAACTAATGTTGTCCTACCAGACATCCGTAATTATGCAAAGCAGGACCATTTCCAAAATCTACAGGTGTTCTTGATTCTCTATTGGTCCCATACCCCACCCGCTTGGAGCTAGGTCCAATAGCACAAGACAATTTCACGAAAACACTTTAAGGTAGCATTCAAATGGCAAATTTACATAAAATCTTCACTTTTCTATTCAAATACTGCGAAAGAATCACAGATGCTAGCTAGAGAGATTAACATGAAAAAGGCACTGTATAGAAGAGCAACATGCATCATATTTAGAACCACAATTGATCAACTCATGGACCTGAAGCTAAGCGCTTGTGATTTTCACTCAGAAGTCACTTTTGTGCTCCGGCGTTCACTAAATCCTAGGTTGATAAGTCAGTCACGTCACAAATTTTTGTGTCACCAACAAAGGGCATAGACCGTGATTTTCAAATATAAGCGGCACACAGAATATCAAATCGTAGTTCATGTGCAGTTAAGACCTTTGAAAAATATCCCGTTTTGTATCTCGTGTTCAATGTTTACGAGAACTTGCTTTGCCAAGAAAACAGATGTGACAACGCTAACTTTTTATTTAGCTTCCTACTATAATTTTTCACAGCAAGGTATTATGCGAAATACAACCACAATGATGCTGAGATATTTTCAAAACTCCGGACCGCAGTTGTCTTCGATGGGGAACGAATGCGCAATTACGCTTTTCTGAGGATCTATATCTATATCTCAGCACCATTATGGTTGTATTTCGCATTATATAGCCTGCCGTGAAAAATTATGGTATGTAGCAAATAAAAGGTTAGCATTGTGGTTTCAACTAGAGTCTCAGCTTAACTAGCTTCAATGTCGATTTGGGATTTCCAGATTAACACCGTTGATGGGTGATTAGAGATTGCGCTGATCGATAAAGCTAACAGAGAGGCAGACGAGAAGAAGGACCCGCATGGTGTGGTGGTGAACGCGTTAACCCCTTGATAGGGTAATAGCGCGTTCGTTCCCCACCGCACAGACACCAGTGCTCCAGAGTTTTGCAAAACAGATGGTGTTTTTTGTACCTCGTCCTCGGTTTTCAGGAAAACTTGCTTTGCGAAGAAAACAAATGTGGTCAGCAGTGTAGCGAGAAGGGATGGTAATAGATGGAAAGGAATAACGGACTGAACATCAATGGAATATAAGGATCCCCAAGACGATAAATACAAGATAGGCAGATATTTTTCAAATCCCTTCGAACAGCGGCGTTCAAAAACGATTTGTCGACCACGAAATATTACTCACAAACTTCGTCATGATCGAAACAGTGCACCACTATTAACAGCCAGCATGCAGAGCACATCTATGTGTTGCGCCGAGTACGAATTCCTAGTCTAAGTGCAACGAAAATTCAGAAGACGCTCAGGTTAAGAACCAAGTCTATGTAGACCGAAGACCAACCACGAAATCTATTGCGAAATTAGACTCAAGAGCACTTTAGAAGACGACTATAATAAATAAACGACGATTCGATGTACAGAAAAACCCAGCACCGAATGAGTTTTTGAAGTAAGCCCTTGTTCAGTCCAATCACAGCTACAGTTCAAATCTTTTCTCAACAGTTTACTATGAAGTGGAAGAGGCAAACGAACGGTATCATATTAAAATTATATCTTCTAGTGAAATGAAACAACTTATTTTATATGTTAAACAGTGGTGTTTAACACGATGACAAATCTATTTCTCTTGCTGAATTACTCAAGATGATCAGGAATTGCTTCCATCAAAGATTCCTTTATGAGTAAGAGTAAGTCACTGCCAGAAAATGGCCTTTGCGAGCTCTAGCGATTGGTTTTGTCGATGACATAAACGCTCTGACAAAACAATCTGATATGCATGTGTGAAATTTCTAAAAAAAGTATCACGTCGTTTCACCTTACACGAAGGTATTAAGCTTTTCAAGCGGTGAGCGATTCATTGTTGCGGGTACTCTTTTAGCTAATGAATTCTTTTGGCTAATGAACTACTTCTGGAGGAAGTTCGACTGTTGACAAATCTATCAAAACTACGAAGTTTAGCCATTTTATCCGAAACTTTCGAAAGCCCAGTTGTAAGTGAGAACTTTTTTTTCGAATCGCGCAAGCTCGCCACAGCGAGTTATGACACCATGGAAGAGCTCTAGTACGACTACCTCAAAACTTGAAGGAAAAAATCGCTGAACTAACTTCTTCACATTCCGATACCGAAACGACATGTGAAGATAGGCCGTCCAACTGTTAAAGCGAGTAAGTGAACAATTAAGTAATCTTTAAGAAAGGAAATCTCATTTAATAAAGGAGAGGATAAATCTTTGGCGTTCGTCAATCCCTGAGAGATGCAGCACACCCTCAATTCTATTTGAGGAATCGTAGAGATGATTGCATACATATCTGGCCTATACAAGGAATTATGGCTGACTGTCGATGTATTGGGTCAATATTTCTATCGTCCCAAGCCAGTGTGGCAGTAATTTACCAAACCTGAAGTAATGGAAGGCTTAGTGGGTCAGCGACGTCGAACCGAAAATCACATTTGTATTAAAGGCCGCATCTAACCGATGCGCTACAAGCGCCTAGCTCTCAACTGCATTAAAACCATTTAACTGAGGGTAAAATATAAGCACCTTAAACCAACCTTGTACTTTTTGACTTCAACCAAGTAACTAGCAGTCTCCCATATCGTCGAGAATAGTGCGACCCCTCTTTCCCTATATGGACTTATCGACATCATTTTCTGGAATTTAGCGTCCACAGCATTTCTGTCCCAAGGACGAATCTGAATCACTATTTAAACTGCAACATATTTTATTTTGGCCGATGACGGTCTCGCTTAAAAAGCAATTGTCGAAGAAAATTTCTCATCAAAAGAGCAACTTACAGGTTTATTAATATTTATCTTCATTAAGGAGAGATATCCTTTGCGAATTTTAACCGACGGTAGAGTATTACTGAATTTAAATTCATCAACTACTGTTTACCTATAAAATTTATAAACTGGTTGATAAAACCATTTCCTATCCGGCGTGTATAACTTCCCACATAATTGTCCCGAACAGCAACAAGCCGAGCAGCATGACCAATCGTCCCAGCTTATATCGATCTTAACTGAATTGGTAAACCAACTATTTTAAAACTGATCTCCATCGTTTTACAGACTTGGTCGACAAAAAGGTTGAGATGCTTTTAGTTTATAATAACCTCTAAAATCGAGAATGAGTCAGCAAAAGTCAGATAGCTTATCGCTGAGCAATCTCCTTGGTACGGAAGTGAAAAACCAAGGCACTTAAGAAAGAGGCACCCTTCCACTGTTTAAATACTATAAAATCAAAAAAAGCGAATTAAAGTAAGGTTAGAAAAATGAGAATGAATCTAAGAAAAATTAGTCGGAAGACATCTTTCTATTTACATATCACTTAGTACGAACCTTTAAGTTGGACCTTAGGTCAAGAATTGGAAGTGACTCTTTGCTTTCTTCTGGTTTCTTTTTCTCAAGATCAAGTACTTTAATATCAGAATACTTCAGCACTCTTTTCTCTGCAAGTACTTTTGAAATATTCATCTAAAATGCAACAAAGTCCACACAACTAGAAGACCTCTCGGACACCCTACTTACCATTTACAAGATAGTCAACATTGATGACCACTCCTAAACTTCTCGGCTCGTTGTCAACCAACTGCAAGCTTTGTGGCCATTTCGAAGATATTTAGTAAAATAAAGTCTAATGCGAAGCCTTATAAAAGTTTAAAAAGCAAAGATACTCCAGGTAATCTAAATGTTTAAACATTTGTCAAAATTTTGAAGAACTTTGTATAATTTTCCACTAAGTAACAATTTCTGTGATGCTTAGCCAACTAGTTACGCCGCTCGTGAGAAAAGGCCCTTGGTAAAGTAAGCACTGAGTCGCTGGTTTTAAAGAGATTTATTGTTTGGATAAGAATTCAGTACTCATAATGCAAAACTGTTCTGCTGAGAAAAGATGTGTTGTTGTAGTTCAAACCAATTGATTTCTGTTTACAAAATTGCCATCAACGATTAAATAGCAAAAACTACTGGGTAAGTCAACAAGTTGCCGGTTCTAAAAATGTTGCTCTGTGCAACCATTCGAGAATTATGCATGAAGAGATCGTTCACAGGTGCTTTTGCACTTTGATTTTTCACAGAAAAACGCACAACTTATTTCCACTTGCAATGGTGAGGAATGGTTTAAGGTATCGGTATATAGATGCGGTCCCCTCCTCCATGTCTGGCTCCTGCCGTATTCAAGGACTTCTGTGGTGAACTTACGTTCCAAATAAGTGTGAACTGTAAAAGTTTTTGTCCTCTACATATTTGACTTTCGCCAGTCTTTCCCGCAAGGTGGTGACAAAAATTTTCGTTGTTACTGAGGAGATGAATGCTTTTGAAAAGCGTCTAGGAACAATCACTCCCACCTATTTCAGGACGCCAGGATACCGACATACCTAAACAGGCTATTTTCCAACTAAAACGTTTGAAGGCGGATCTTCTAAGTATCAATGCGTGCAGGAAGGCAGTAGAAATCTGTCGTACTCAAGATTTTTAACATTATATAGCTGGAAGTCATCTGTCTAAGCCTTTGCTACTGTTATGTGTTCAAATTTCATCTCAAAACCTGTGAGTTAAACATAATGCTCATTTTTCGTTGTGTAATGAAATCGCAATGAGTGGCATACCTCTAAAAGTCTTCTTGCTATTAATTTGTAACTTTTTTTATACACGCGTTTTTAGGAAAAATTTGCTTAAGGTTTTGTATAATAACTTTAGGGGCGGATAGTACAGCGCTAGTGACACCGTTCACGACCAGCACAGTACAGTAAGCGGAATTAATCATTGGCCAGAACTACGACACTTGGGGTAATTTTCCATTTTCTTATGCATAGTTGAGTAAATATCTATAGTTTTTGACAGATTTCACAATGTCTGGCAATTTCCCCTTAACCGGCTTGTCTATCTAGGATTTCGAAAGTATAGGATGCTTCATGCAACAGCGAACATTAACCATAGCCTTCTTCTGGCGCGAATCTTTTTTAGGAATTGGTTACCAACTTCGCCACTGTTCGACCTCTACACTGAACGTTGTTGTAGAAGAATGAAGTATGAAAGCAGTATCGTCTCATTTCAGGACGAGAGAATGGGTCATTTTTTCTGCTTAGAAGAAACGAAGAGCAGACTTCAAAACTACCACTTCTTGACTTCTGGTGAAAGCGCAGAGCACTTGTTGAGCTTTCTCACGTTTTCAATTTGATTCAAATACCAAATAAATGTGGGAAGGAATAGGAAATGTGCGAATAAATGACAAATTTCATAAGCTTTTCGGAAATGTCTCATAGAGTTGTAACACGACCAACTCCAATAACTGATTTGAACTGACCGCTGGCGCCTTCCGATGGCTGACCAGTACTTTCTTCAAAGCTGTCGTCTCTTTTGTAGGCTCTCAAACTGCCACTGCACTATATGTTCATTAGTATTTCTTAGGACAAATGCGTTATTTATCAAGAACTCCACGCTCCTTACCACCCATTTTGAATAAGAGAGTTTAAGGGAATTTTCTTCTAACATAAATTAAGTTCTATCACGCTAAAACATTTGAATTAGAAAGCGACTATCAATCATCAATACAAAGAAGCACAAAGCGGGGATTGCATATTAGAATGATGTATAACGGAGCTACATTTATTTAAGATCTATTCTATTGTTAAATGGCGAATTCAAACCACTAAAAACTACATTTGCTTTTACATAAAGCTATAATAACTACAATTGTGACGAAGAGATAAGAACGAGAAAGATAATGTGCCAATTAAGTTGCTGTGTATAATGGGAGAAAGCTTCTGACGTTAATCATTCCCTGAGGGATGTGCTATGCCTTCAACTTCACCAAGTATTGTTAGAAGTGACTAAATGCATGTCCGGCCTATAAAATGACATACGGTGGCCAATTCAGCGCTGCCATCTTCCTAGACATTTCTCTCACCAGTGTGCCTACACCAGAGTGATAGAAGGCGTGCCTGCCTGGAGGCTGCGATCGAACCAAAGAAGTGTGTATCAATGGACACCTCCAACAACTGCACTACAAGTTCACAAATCGTTTTATACAAATCAGCGTATTTGACAAAAATTCACAAGTTTCCATATACTGCTAGTGTGTTTCAGAACAGCAAAAGAGAACCACTTGACTTACGGCAGTACACATTAATGTGGCCCACGGTTGAATTGCCGCCGATTTGAGCATTGGCAATGTCTCCAAAAATGGACTGATCTAAATTTATGAGAAAGATAAGCGCATCGACCATAGAAAGCATTGGATAATCGAAAAAGCAGATCCTAACACGAAGTTTTTTCGTGATCGGTTCGCATCATAAGGAGTTGCCCGCACTTTTTTGTCACCGCAAATACACCCAGCGGTGATCACTGACATGCAAAGGATATCATAACTTATACCATGAGTATTCACGTTGCATAGATTTATTTATTATTCATATTACTGCCGTTTTTTATTGATAAACTCGCATAAGATTGTTATAAAAGTTAAAACGCAAGCTGTATAAAACTTCTATGACATTCTTACCTTAACTTATCAACAAGAAAAAGTGTCACTCATATACACTGAGGTCAAACGAAATCCATTTTGCAAAAGCGTTCATATCGGGTGATATTTCGAAATTTTCGAATTAGATTAAACAAAAAATCGGCTACTAGAAGTATTTATTTGGAATGTTTTACAAGGCTTTCCAAACAACACCACATACTTCAGTAGAAACAACCACAACAATGCTATGATATTTGCACAAACGCGCTATTGTCCTTTCCGGGTGCTAACGCGTTCACCACCACACCATGCGGGTCCTGACAGTTCAGTAGAAGATTTTTCGTGGTTTCAAATAATGAACGTGAGGACTCTTATGACATAATATAAGCTTACCATCAATTTTCCGTCTGGTTTTAAAAGAAAGCTTCGTTGTTGGTTGTGAGTAAATACACCCATATCCCTTCCTATTAGTTGAGGCCAAGCAGCGTATTCGGAAAGATTGGATTTACCTAAACTAGGAAGCAGAAGGAAATTACCCTTAAAAATCAGCGAGGTTTCTCGCTTTAAAAGCGAGAAACACTAAAGAATTATTGGAGAAAATGTGGGCTAAGAATGATCCTTACTAAGGGTAGTCATTTGCATTCTTCCTATAACATCGGAGAAATACGTTACGACATCGAGTTTTCTGACAGGATCCACTAACCACTGAGCTGGCTGAGATAAGAAGTCTCTAAAACAACTCGTTTTACGCTTTCTTTCCGAAACGTTATATATCTTGACTTGAGAAGGTCAATGAATAGTCTATTCTAAGCAAATATTTTCGCATACTTTCACTTGAGACGTAAACCACCGCGGAAACCTTGAACCGGAAAGACGACAGAATCTCAGAAAGATTTAGTTCCACTCTCGATGAAGCTACATATTATTTATTATGGAACATAATATTTATTATAGAGTAAGGGGAATGCAAAAGTAAAAACTGCTAGATGTCAACTATATCATCTTGTTGATGTTGATGAGTTGCCAGATGCCTATGCAACGGAAAGCATTCGTTAGAGGTGCTCACGAATTCACACATGGTTATTGGTTCAACTCCGGGTCAAGACAAATCGCGCCACCCATTTCTCCGGACCTCGTAGATTGTTACGACAAATTGTTTGCAGGGATAAAAAATACATCTCTGAACACCGGTAGATCTCCGGAAGACATTGTGTGGGCAAAAAATGCACTTAATTAATCTTAATGGAGAGCCGAATACATGGATCACCACTAAGGACCGACATCGAACGCGTTATCCACCTTCTCTATTAGCCACGTGAAATACATACCCGGTATTTTAGACGGTTGTAGTGGAAAAACTGATTTTCAGATAAACATAAAATAGGTAGAAAAAAGGAGTTTTCTTCACAACTCGAGCCCAACCTAATTAGTACCTTCAAACGCTTCATCCGCACTTGGTTTAGTTGTTAACTAAGGATTATGGGCTCACAAAAACCCCACAAATCACTGGAAAAAAGCACCACTTAACCCAGCGTCCATTTCCTCAATTCCATGGATTCGACATCCTTAATATAGTTACGAAGAAAACGTATGCACTTGGTTGCCTTACTGTGCCTTATCGAGGAGACACCGGGGTTATTTTTTAGCAATCAACCAAAAAAGAACCGCATTACACGTACTTTCCGGTAACTTGACTGCAGCCATTTGAACGAATCCACCTACAGGATACAACCTACATACATGCAAGGAATCCCACGAAGGTATGAATCAACGCAGTTGTTTCGCCGGATACTCATTTCGAAAAAATTTCGTTCACTAACTTAGATGCTTAAATAACCTATCTTCATTTTCCGTGTTTAGTTTAGCATCACTTCCACTCAGTGTTTTGCAACTATAACTCATAGAAGCGGTTTGAGTTGTGCATTAGTCCGATAATGCGTTGAATGCTTATTATTTACTTTCCCCACGAACAGATTCAATGCTCGTCAAGCATGATTTTTAATGGAATTAAGAGATAGCCGTAAAAGAACGAGTTAAGGCCTTCACTAAGGTAGAATACTTTTAACCTGAAAAGCTTATGTCTTGGGGCTCGGATTCTTCCTGATTAAAGAGGAAAGCGAATCCCACGATCAGCTGATGGACCTATTAAGGACAATGTGGCAAATCGAATCCTTTCTTTAAAAAAATGATTTCAGCATTTTTACGCCAGGATTATAACACTCCATGATATCCAAGCAAATGAGATGACCCAGGACATCTCGTTTTAAAAGGAAACCCTTGCTTTTATAGCTCGAGAAAAGCTAACGAAGTGTGAAATTTCTTAACCAAAAAGTAACGAAACTGTAGGACCTTTGCAAGATTTTGTAGAAAATAGTCGTGAAGCCCATATCTTCACCACGGTTTGAGTAACAAGGCACCTATAATTGTTACATGTATGTTTTTCATGAACATTTGTTGACTTTAAAGCCTAACAATGCCTATCAAAAAAAATGCTTAAGAAACTTCTGTAATGCCGAGATATTTGCAAAACTCCTGACCGCAGGTGTTTGCGACGGCGAATGAACGCGCTATTACCCTTTACAGGGGCTAACGCGTTCATCAGCACACCATGCGGGTCCTTCGTTTCGTCTGTCCCTCGGCTAGTTCTATCCATCTCTGCCATCAGCAATCTCGCCAATCACCCGTCAGCGGGATTGGTCTGAGAAACCCAAACTTTGGAACCAGTTAAGCTAAAGCTGTAGATGTAGCTTACGAAACTATTTTAAAAGGAGGCAAAACATGGCACAAATTATGCTAAAAGCAACTGTGAATGTCCTATTACACAAGTCTGCCGGTTCGTTTTACTGCCCTTGTTTACTAGAGTACCTCTTTTCTAAATGTCCACTGGACGAACAGCAAAATAGTATTGTTTAAGATTGTGCGATGCCTTGATGGTTCTTTATGTTCAGCGGAAAATTGGTCACCAGCTGGTCCTAGGAAGGCGTTGCCCGTCGGCCGTCGAATGACTCGAGTTGGCGCCAGTATATCTTCCATTCCCTGTCGCAAACTAGAGTATCTCAGGTTTTGCACGCTCTAGAGAATCGTTGAGCATCATATCTTTCTTCTAGGTTTTTCGCGAAAAACGCTAGCCGTCGGGTCGATGGTCTTCTTGCAGTAAGTTAGACAACCCGAGAAGTCCAGTTACTAACGGCTCTTACCCATCGGTTATCGTTCAAACGCATCACGCGTCCCCCACACCTTATTTTTTACACTTTATCGCATTGGACGACGTCTTTGGTTTTTGATCGTTGACATAGCCCAGATCTTTAGATTCCTTCACTTATTTGCGTGATACGGAAAACTCCTAGCATCGCCCTTTTCGCTGTAAGTTCTGTAACGCTGAGTGGTTCTTCACCTGCCTATGGAGAGACCAGGTTCCGGACGCATACGTTAAAGAATGAAGAATGGAAAAGTCGAAAGCCTGAGTACGGAATCGGGTTTTTTTCTGTTCTCCCCACTAAACCTTCGATGCTCTTAAAAACTCCCCAAGCCGCTCGTCACTTGTTGCTCAGCTCCGAGACAAAGTCGTTCATCACGTTGATTTCTCAACCTAGATAGACGTAGCTAAAGCGTTGGAAATATTCGTTCTTTTAAACACGAATGTGCTATGCGAAACCAAGCCGTTTCTCAAAAACATCATTTTCATGAGATTTGGCCGAATACCAACCTGGCTGTAGATGTAGCTTACGGGGTTTCCATGGTTTCCATCTCATCTTAGTCAAAGCATTTCCGAAATCGATGAAAGACGGAGTGGTCTCTTGAACTCTGGCGATACTTCAATGAGTCTTGTTATCGTGTGGATGTCGTCCATAGCAATAAATCCTTTTCGAAACTCTGCTTTTTCACACGACGGCCTTTCGTCCAGTGCACAGTCAGCCCTGCTTGGGATGACTCCATTGAAGTTTGTAGACAACAGTCAGTAAACAGATTGAGGGATAGGAAGGTAGCACTAGAAAAATTAAAATAAAATGTATGAAGGCATATCATAAAGTGGTTCTGTAGAGTAGAAAATGAGTAAAAGCATTATGGATCTTATCTACTCAGGTATGACAGTTATGTGAACCATTTTTCACAAAAGTTCAGATAAATATCCTTAGTACGAGTGATGATTAATGGTCGTACTGCGGTTAATGAAAAAGCACTCATTAAGCTTTGCACCGTCGGTGAACAGCGGTACGAAAAAGTAGTCCAGTGAACCTTTCCGTTATAGAAAAAACTGCTGTCTACGAAAATTTTTTTTCACTTTTCTATTCACTGTCTACTACAATTTTCATGGCAGGGTACTATGCGAAAGCATCCACAACGATGCTGAGATATTCGCAGAGCTCGGACCCCGGGTCAGATCGAGCCACGATTTCTTCCCGAGGCTCGCACATTACACACCGTGCCACGGAGGTCCTTACTTTGTTGATGGCATTGGTAGATAGGAAGCTAGGTGGAAAAAATGGCATCACTGGGTCCATTGCCGATGTAGGATCTACAGATCAATCCCGTTGTCGGGTGTTTGTAATTACCAAAGAGTTTTTCGTCTTTTTGTAAGTGTTATTAAAGCGTTTGGCCTAGTAGATTGTATATCAGTATATCCTTTCAAGCTCTGATGAAGGCGATACTGCTGAAACGTCAACTACTGCCCTTGCGGTTCAGAGGGAGATTTACCACCATGCGACCTTAATACCACGGCCGTGGTAGATACTTGCATTAGTTTACTCTTAGCTAGGCTTCCTGATAGAAACGCCGGACTCCTTCTCAGCTTGGGAGACCCTGTCAGGGAATGAATACCCAACTGTAAATCGCAGTCCAACACCCAGGAACACCTCCCAGCCACGATGAGGCGGTAGGCCGTTGGGAGGAATGCTCCAGCTATGTCCATCTAAATCAGGGAATCAACGTGTTGCACGACTTAGCTCCACAGTTGAGCGGAAAAAAATGAGCGGCTTGAGGAGCTTTCAAGAGCATCGACGATGTAGTGAAGAGAGCAAAAAACACCGAATTTTGTGCCCACATTTTAGACTCAACAATGCTTTCTGCCCTAACGTATCTCCTGTATCACCGGAAGCCCCGTTGATCGTCGACTGACCCGAGCGAGCGCCAGTGAATCTTTCATTTTTCCTTGTCACGTGCAAGAGTAGCCCAGTGGGTCCTGCTCGCTCTAGGGACACGTCGGGCATCATATCTTTCTTCTAGGTTTTTCGTGGAGACGGTGGTCTTCGCGCAGTGCGCTTAACATCCCGAGGAATCTAGCCACCAACGGCTCTTGTCCATCGGTTGTCGTTCATACGCATTACGTTTCCGGCCCACCTTATCTTCGACTGTTTAGCGTACGGAACGGCATCTTTGATTTTTGATCGTTAACGCAGGTGAGAGCTTCGAATCCATTTCCTTACTTTTCTCAGAATAGTGCAATAAACCTAAATTCTCCTAGGACTTAACCTTAGTAGCTCTGATTTTTTTCTAGTTAGTGTTTGTTACACTAACTGCGGTATATGCACTGGAACCTGTTCAAAAATAAAATAATCCCAGGTTACAGTTTTACTGAAGATTCTCTTCGTTCCATCAAAGTTCAGTCTATTCTCTTTCTCAACATAGCCATTTAATAGCAAAGAACTCTAAATCAGGAACGAAAAATTGAAAAACCCAACATTTTTATGACTTCCGGACTTTGATCGCATACTGCTTCAATTTTTTTTATTGCGAAGGGAAAAACATTGAGCAAAACATACCTCGAAAGGAAATCCAAATGGTTCATATATCTGTTTCACTACAATACCATAATAATCTTGTTGCGGAATTCCGTTCTCGTCCCTAAAATGTAACAGTCTTAAGATGCGAGCATAGAACACTGTTGAATGCGGAATATAAGAAAATCTTACGTGATACTTGATACTTGAACGGCCCCTCAACACAGGCTGTGCCGGCCCCAGCATAATCATCATTTTTTTAAAAATTTGCTGATTACACCGTTGTGGTTTCCTGGAATCCCAAGCTTAGCCTGGCCAAAGTCTGCCCCAGGTCTTCACCACCACAGGCAGTCGCAGCCCTGTGGATCAGAGGGAGATTTGCCACCATGCGATTTTGATGCCAGGGCGGTGGTGGATCCTGGTATTGGTTTACTCCTAGCTAGGTTTCTTGATGGAAACGTCGGACTCTTTTTCAGCTTGGGAAACCCTGCCAGAGTGAAATTCTCTAGCTGTACATTGCAGCCCGACACCCAGGAACACCTACCAGCTACGATGGACGGTAAACCGTTGGAAATATCACGTTTGCTGTTGTGGTGACAAGAAAATAACTAGTGAGAAATTCTTTGCCAAGAAAAAAACCACAATTAGAGATTCACATAGAATTAATAGAAAACTATAATATTTTTGCTCAGAAAACAGCATTTCAAGAAGAGCCAGAGCGATAAAAGTGGCAAAATATAAATGAGAAGGCTCACGGCGTTGCTCAGTCCTTAGAGATGCGCCATGCTTTAACTTCATGGAGCATCGCTAGAAGGGACTGAATGAATTCCTAGCCTATAAAATTGCTCGCGGTGCGCTGCCGAAGAATCGAGTCAGCTCAACTGTCTTCCCAAATAGGGCTGGTAACAATTTGCCCACCCCGGATGGATGGAGAGCTTGGTGAGCCTAGGGCGCGGGACAGGAGGACCCACACGTATCGCAGGACAACGGAATACATACTAGATAAGCTAGTGCGTTTAGTGAGAACTTAGTATTATAGAAACTAGATCAGAGTATTTGCTGCTTATTGCCAATAGGGAACCATAGCATTCTAGTTATAAATAGCTCCTATATCGAAAATTCTACCATTTAATTATCTAAATGGAGCGTTTTACACATGAATTTTGTAGCTAACCCAATGTATTCAGTTCGAGTTAAAGATGCATCAGCCATCCATGCTGCAGTAGCACCGTCCAGATCAGCATCCATGTCTTTAAGGCGATGCAGTGGAGCCTCACGCCAGAAGGGACCATCCCGACTACTCAGACGCCTTTGCATGTCTTCTTCCACTTGTTTAAAGTTTTTCCTAGGGAAGCAATATTATTATTTTTCAACAAAGAATAAATGCATGTATAACCATGGTGAAAGTGGTGCATAGATTTTAATCTCAATCAACAAAGTTGATTATGAGGAGAATTACATTCGGCTATAGTTATAGAGTTAAACTGTTTTCAGGTGTTTACGCGTTGTAAGCAATGCGGGTTTTGGCAAGTGTTTGTGACGATTTGATGAAGGTATGACTCCTAATAAGTTCATTTCAGAACGGCGAGATAAAAGATGATTTTTGTGAAACTGAAAAAGGATTTAAGTGGTTGTTTTTCTAAATGCGTCTTCTTAATATGACTCGTTTATAGAGCTGAGATATTTGCAAAACTCCGGACCGCAATTGTATGCGGTGGGGAACCAACGTGTTATTGTCCTTACCGGGGAGTAGCGCACTTCACCACCACACCATCCAGGTCCTTCGTTTTTGCCTATCTTTCAGCTCGTCCTATTGATCTTTTGCAATCAGCAATCACCCGTCAACAGGATTGGTGTGGTGGTGAAGTGCGCTACTCCCCGGTAAGGGCAATAGCTCGTTCGTTCCCCACCGCATACACCTGCGGGCCGGAGTTTTGCAAATATCTCAGCATTATATACGAGTTATATTTCGCAACACATCCTGGCATTAAAAAGAAAAAGGCAGCAAATAAAAGGGTTAAGATTGTGTGTCTTTTAAAGTTTAATACTTAAATTTTTTACTAAGCCTTTTAGTACTGAAATTCTTTGGTCATGATAGTTCGTAATTTTGAGTATTTGCGAACGGTACTTTTTCTACCTTCAGAAAATCTCTGTTTTAGAAGAGATGATTACCTGGGATATAATATCTTAGCGAGTTCTTCGTTACTAACAGCAGTTTCTCTAAAAGAATATATTACTAGCATCAAGTTTTTTGAAGAGCTACATTTAACTTAAAAGGATCCATTAAAGAGATGGATATGACTTCTGTGTTCACCCCCGCTCCTCTTCAGATTTTTCAGAGAACGCAATTAACGAGCCGTCATCTCGAAGTGGAAACTTGTAGCTACAATAAAGTATAGTCCTTGGAAGAAATTTCGCGCCTTCGCTGAGATCTGAAAAGGAAACTCACAGTGGTCAACGGTGCACATTAATTGAAAACTGAAATCGAATCACTACATCGATTGAATCATAATGGACGAACACCGTTTAGTGTAGTTCTACGAATGGGACACGAGCAGTTTGGCGTCAGCTGTGTACTTTCTTGTTTTGATAACGGAAAGTAATTTTCAAATACTTGGAGGGACTTTGAGGTTGTCAATATGAAGCAGTTATTGAAGCGACTTTGATCTGTCGTTCTATGGGTGTGAATGAATACCTATGCTAACATTTGCGGTGTTTTACTGCGACTCCTTACGTAGTTACAGTGCTTCCAGAATTCAGAAGTATTTGGCACCACCTGCTGAATCCATTTAGGTGTTTTTTTTTATATCCGCACATTCTATACAATATAACAAATGAAAGAACGCTTAATAACTGTAGTAATGTTTAATTTTTTATTTGCTGCCTACTACTTTTTATGGCAGAGTAGGTGGACACTCCATTTTCCATGTGTGGAATAAAACCCCAATAATGCTGAGATACTTCCAATACTTCTACCTTAGGCCAGTTCGAACCCGCGCTTACCCGTTCCGGGAGGCACGAGTTGCCCACCTTTACCAGCGATGGCCTTGGTTTGATTTTATCTCAGGTTGTTCACCCCACCATTGCTATCGGCAATTCCCTAACAACGGAAAAGATCTGTGAAACACATGTACTGGTCAACGAACTTTTAAAAAAGTGTTCTTTTTTTGTGAGCCGTTAGACAAAGAGGGTGGATTTCTGGTCTCAGCCCTACTATACTATTCCAATCTTCTTTCGATAATTTGTCGAATGAGTATACATTGAGTGGTAAAAAAATTCAGAAACCAGGTAAACGAAAAATGGGCACTACAGTGCTCATATAAGGCCCAGGGAAAAAAACTATGGGCACTATAATGTCTACTTGAGAGTTATAGGGTTAAGTATTGCTTCTAAGAGATTGCATGCAGTGATTTCAATGTATTCGTGAGTGCGAATACACTTTTGATTGTTCATTTCGCCGAAAAGAGTTCACTTTCTGTGCTTTTTGCATTCAATAGACGGTTTATCTGACACAGATGTTAGGGCAGAAGCGGTCTGTGAAACAGTATGCTCTCACTTAATTTACGAAGACCCCTTCAGACGAATTTTCAGTGAATACGAATTTAAGAATTTCGCAGGATTTCGATCCATGCTTAAATTATTTGTGAAAGAACGACTGAAATAGTATTTCGTTAAAATCACGCTATCATATGGATGGTTTTTCCGCAAATACCTGGACTGGGATGACTTATGCCTTGTGACCGAACAGTTGGTAGGAGCAGAATTACAACCGCATACAGAGCATCAAACATTTACAATGATGATTCCAATGAACACACCCGATATTTCTAATCAAATCATAAAAAAGATTTAACGATATCACTCATTGTATACTTTGATTAACCATATGCATATATTATGCGAATCTCAGTCATCAAAAAAGGCCCATGCAGTGCAGTCAGTAGTCGGGAGCGGCCTGCGATATAAATGAGGTCGATCCCCGCGCCCCTGACTCATCAAGATCCTTCCTTCCGGGATCGGCAAATTGGTACCAGACTTGTTTGGAAAGATAGCAGCACTGGCTCAACTCATCGGTAGGCTATCGTATGTCACTGGAGAGACCATATATCAATTCATCATCTCCAACGGTGCTTATTGAAGTCAATGTGTGACGCATACCTCAAAAATTGATCAATGCTAACAGCTTTATCCCTTATCCTTTTTATCTCAGCCATCCGCTCACATCGTTGTCTTGGAAGTGTTAGCCAAAGTGGTGGTGGAGCTCACGTGTGGTTTCAACTGCAATTTCAGGCTGTTCAGGGTCTTCACTTCTCATCATGCTGTTCTAGTGTGATTTTCGGTGGATGTGAGAAAATGCTTGGCTTGAGCGCTTTCAGGTTTTCATTATGCGCAGTAATAGACGGTTGTGGATCAAAGAGAGAGTTGCTGCCTTGTGATTCGGTTTCTCGGTTTCTTCCAAGACAACAGCGACTCTTTTGAAGACCATGATTGGAGCGGTTAGGCGACCGACTGTCCAAAGATGACAAGGCAGTTGTGATGTTGTTCAGCCGCGTAATTGTAATTTCAAGGTACACGAGTAAAAAGCTTTCAAAGTTTAACACTTGCTTTGTAAAACAGCCAAAACCCAAAAAAAAAACAAAAGAAAAAAAAAAAACTATAGACTATGCGGAAGGTTATCTGCAAAGACTCCACCTCCGAAAGAATTTGCATTCACTCAGTTAGATGGTCTCCTCTACGAAAACAGTCGATCGCATGTCATTTCGAAGGTATATAAGCACCTAGAAACGGTAAGGAAATCGTTCGATGTTTATCATTTGGCACTTTGCACCGAATGATTTTCATCTGCTCTGCAAAAATTTTATGTTAACCACTTTCGCCTTCTTCGACGACGTCAAGTTGTAAATCGAGCAGTCGTTTGACAGTTGCCGCAGATTTGCCAGAAAAGCACGCCATTTCTAACTGAACTCTACATGAACGTTAATCTCGACTGCTCACCGAGAATAGATATTGTGCAACATAAAGTCAAAGGCCTTTAAATATTTGAAGAATTTGTTTTTCATTTATTACATGACTCGAAATCATGTGTAGCACGAGGTGTCGATCCGAGCACTTGTTGCATTCGATTCCTTGCACCGAACATTCATCAAGATCTTCAAACCTTTTTTCATTTGTGGTTTCAATTGCTACTCAAAATTTTTTTGGCCTTCGTGGCGAATATCGTTTAATGGTGGTCAACTTGATTGTTTTTTTAGTCCTGAGATAGCCGTGCAAGGGCGCTTCCTTGTGATTTGGAAGAAGTGGGCCGGTCCCAAACGAGCCTTGTGCTGACATTCCGAACCCCGGATAGTTGGGAGGATTTGTGGGCAGGTTTGAAACAGCTCAAGTTGGTTGCCTCGTCAGCGTAATGAGCATCAACACTGCCACTGTCTTAGAAGCCACTTCAAAGTACATTAGGTGATAATACTACTGAAGCAAAAAAGTAAGAAAAAAGGATAAAAATAAGAAATGTATGATGGTATAATGAATCGGGGTAGGTATCACATTGGTAGTAATGCCGGTCATCACGAACACTTCGATCTCATTCCAAGGTCACCAAGCCTCTCGTCGCTCTGGGTCGGGAAATTGTTAGCGGATTGGTTCGGGAAAGAAATTACTCCCTGCATTCCAATTGAGAACGCTCCGGCTTGGGTATCTCAGGATCTCGGTGAGAATCTACTTGACCAGCATTTTATTACATTCAAGATGAAAGCGCTGGAACCCCCACAGTAGATGTGAATACGGGTCGTGTAAAATAAAATGAATAAAAAATCGCATAGGATGGAGAGGCAGAGATGGCTTTATGAGACAGACAACAACCTCTATGATCGGTATAAATCTTTTCCAACACGAATTTTCTTTTCCCAATTCTTATCGGCTATATAAACTGCGGCTTCAGTCTCATTACAAATTCCTGTTGTCTACTAAAGTTTTCAGAGAAGGTCTGTTAGACAAACACATATGGAACTGTGTAGAGAATCAGAGCTGGACCATAGAAAACCAGAGTCTCCCGTCGCATTAAACATGTACAGTTCGGTTTTTAATTGTGCAACGAGTGGCTAACTCATAACGCTTTTTTTGGGTACAATAGTATCCGTAGCGAACTAGGTCAAAAGACCATGTGGACACTATAGTGTCTACAATGAGTTTATTAGGTTGTAATGCTTTTTCTTACAGCACTCTGATTACTCATCCAATAGCTAATCGAATATAACAAATTAGTAGGGGTGAGATCAGAAAAGCCACTTTCAAAACTTAGTGATTTACAAAACCCTTCTTTTGTAAACGTGCACTGGCCGACAATTTGACTAGAGATTTTGCAAAGCCCCGGTTTGCGGACAACTGCTGCCCAGGCCTTTGCAAATGTCTCAGCATCGTTGTCGTCATGTTTCACGTCATATTCTTCTATAAAAAATGAATAGGCAGTAAATAAAATGTGGTTACCTTAACACCTAGCTGTCTGGCTTTTTATTTAGTACCTATTATTTTTTCATGGCAGTGTATTACGTAAAATACAATCACAATGATACTGAAATATTTGCAAAATATGAACCCCAGGCCACATTCGAGTTCGCGATTACCCTTTCTGCGGCTCACGTGTTACCCACTGCACCATTGAAAGCTTTCCTTGTTGAGTGATTGCTGATGGCATCGCTAGGGTAACAAACTGGATGAGAGAAAGGCAAAGCATAGCCCTCACTGGTGCAGTGGGTAGCGCGCGAGCGGCCGGGAAAGGTAATGGTGGTTCGATCTGACCCTGATACAAGTTCTGAGAATATCTCAACATCATTGTAGTTGACAATTAATTGGTTTTTATTTTAATCATTGTTGTCGTCGTATGGAATGCGCGGATGAAAAACACCGAAATGGTCTCAACATAAGATGCAGAATACTTCAAAATGCTCACAGCGTAATGGACCATAACAACATGCACCAAATAATAGCATACATATCATTCATAAGCATAGAACCATCGAGCAAAGTCTGTTCTACAATTCTGTCACCTTCACAAACCCAGGAACACTAATTATTGAAAAACCTTTTTTACTGTCAAAAAACCATAACGTCCACGGACGGCGAGAAATTCTTCTTAATCGGTTGAGCAAAGCACGAAATCCGGTAGAGGGGCGTATGGGTTAAAGGCGTCGTACAGTGCACAAATATCCGTCGCTTCGATCTCACTCTCACTGCAAAACAAACCCTCTATCTATCGGTTGTGGGCAGATCGATAACAGAATTGCCTGAGAGAGCAGAAGTACTTAAAAATACCTGTCCGACTTATGGGTAGTTTGTCTCCACAAGCTTTTTTAAGTGCAAATACATGTTCAGGGCTCAGAAAGAGCACTGGCGTTGTCGCCGTTCATTAATACGCGTAAGGTCTGAGCTTGGACCCCGTGTCGGGCCGGCCAACTCTCTCGTCTCTTCGTGAAATTGGTGCCAGATTTGCTCGAAAATCCTTCACTCCAATCCACAAAAAGGTTAGTGACAGCATGAGTACTAAACGACGTCCATAAAGAAGACCAAAATCCTTTGCCGGTAGGCGAACTCCCACGCAAATCCGAAAACTTCATTGATGCCATATGCAAGAAATCCGATCGAATAAAAGAAGCTTCTGACAAAATGTGATCCTTTATGCCTCTGTAATGGGTCGAGACCTGTGGTGCAAAAACTTACAATAGTGTGACAGCAGAGTGGTATGAATGTAGATGGATTTATTTTTATCTCATGCAATGATTGAAAATGACTGAAGAACACCGAATGATTCACGGAAGAACACAGAGGATATGGAGGATACCTAAAACAGAAACGCAAAAAATTTCTCCGAAAACACATGGAAAAACATAGACAGTTACGGAGCGAAAAATGCAGAAAACGGACATACCTATTCTTTGAAGAGGTATTTTGGCCAGTCTGGCATTTGCAGAAATCACAGCGTGTACGACGAAGAATTTGAAGCTGTTCAATGAAGCCACCACACAAAATAAGGCCTCTTCACATTTGTACTAAAAGAATATTCCCATTCTACTGACGTCTCGTCATTCGAATTTTTTAACGTAGGAAAAATTATTTTGAAAGAGCAAAATAATTTTCATTTTTATTTCTTTTTTTAATTTTCTACTTTCATTTATTTTGAAAATTGTTTTGCTACTCGCTTTGCAGTAGCTTACATAATACCGACTGCTACAGGATAGATTATCCGTTGAAAAACAAACTGTTACCAACGGATAGTCTTATCAACAACAAACGCCTTGTTTGAAAGAGTACTACCGGGTGTACATGGCTCAATCGCACCGTGTTCACTGAAGAAGATCCCGTCTGGGTACGACAACGAAGACGCCACGGCGAGAAGACGGACTACTGTGGACCAATGACTTGGATTATCGGCTCTGATAAAGACGAAGACATCGAAATGTTAGCCGAAATGAAAATATTTATCAAACTCGTGTAAGTTCAACAATTTAGAAGTACATTTTGAACGAATTACACATGCACAAAGCGATGAGGTAACGTTCCTATCCAAGCTTTTTATGTTTTCGTGTTTTCAAGTAGAAATAAAATGCTGTCGTGTGTGTGTTAAAGATCTCTGAAAATTATGGTAAAAAACGCCTGTACCAACACAAACAATCTCGCTCCTAGCCAGGTCGTCTAGTGAGTTATCGATGAAAATTAGTGAAAATTACCCGGCATTCGTGTGAGCGCACGTTAGCTTGCGGTTCATTTCATGCGTTGATCGTCTCGTGCCGGCCAATGTGGCCATCCTCTTGTGCGCACCATCTCTCAACTCCATCCATTAAGCCCTTTCATTTTACTCCTTTCTCAATACTCCATTTAGAAAGCATCAAGGTTATCTGAACTCGCAACGGTTTCTTTTCGTTTTGTCAATTTTAACTAAAAAACTTGTCAGTGTTATGTGAGATACAACTACGACCTCAAGACACTTGCAACAGTTAGATCTCAGACCAGCTCGAACAACGATTGCCCTTTTTGGAAGAGTTATGGTTTACGCACTGCACTACGGGGCCCTTGGTTTGGCTTTCTCTCAGTAGGCAGTAAATAAACAGTTAGCATTGTGATTTCGACTACAGCCTCAGCTTGACTGGGTTCGATGCGATCTGTGCTCTCCTGATAAATTCCATTGACGGATTATTGCTGATGGGAGCGTTAAGTAGAAAACTGACTGGGAGAAAGGCAAAACAAGGTCCTCGGTGGTGCTTTGCGTAACAAATGAGCCCCCGCAAAGGGTAATCACCATTCGATCTGGGCTCGGATTGTTTCACCAATATTTCAGTGTCGTAGTGGTTGTATTTCACATCAAACCCTGCCGTTAAAAATCTTTGTAAGCACTAAATAAAAAGTTAACATTTATTAGTACTATTCAGTGCCGAAATACTTGGTTATATCAGCATGGTGTGGTGGTGAAGGCGTTAGTCCCCGGGAAGGGTAATAACGCGTTCGTTCGCCACAGCTGACACCTGCGGTCCAGAATTTTGCAAATATTTCAACATTACAATGGTTGTATCACACGTAATACTCTGCATGAAAAGTTGTAACAGGCTGTGAATAAAAAGCTAGCCCTGTTTTTTGGTTATGGTGAATTTGCAACGAGCGTGCGATTATAGAAGGGGAGTGTGGTGCACTGGTAGAGCGCTCCCTTAGCATGCGTTTTCTTTTTTAATTTCTCAGCATGGCATATAACAATACAAAGTGATTGACGAGCACATGAGGAAGGATTAGAGTTGCTCGGCCCATAGTCGACATATGTTTTTTCTTTGTAATTGTTCTTCTAAGTATTCTGGATATCTCTTAAAGGTCAGTAAAGCAAATATAATTCAAAAGACCGACTTTCAATAAACCTCGGCATAGACAGTTGATATATTTATTTAAATGGTCCTATAAACTGATTTTCTTTAGCTGCTACGAGGTTGGTATAGGTCTTCGTTGCCGTTGTCGTTATTGTTGGTGCTTTTGGTCGATGGGCAGCGTTTCGGCGGTTTAGCCTTGCTCAGAGCCTGAATGTATTTTATGTGCCTTATATTCGGTGAAATATCTATAGGACTAATAAAGATCAAGGTTTCAAATAGACGCCATATTGAACAGAAAGGCCACTCACCGTGATGTTACGTGTGGGACTGGCCCACACGTAGTTCACGTGGGATCACGAGCAAGACACAGCCAGGGATCAAAATATCATTTTGAAATATGGCTCCAGGTCACGCGTGATAGTGAGGCATTCGTCTTTCCGGTTCATCTTTGGATTTTCGAAATTTATCCAGAACGGCCCAAGAGTTTTGCGCGTTGATGTTTTCGATTCCTGCGCTAGGATACGCACAGTCACTTTAAAATCATCGCCGTTGCGCTTTTGTGCCCTATGCGTACCTAGAGGAATTCCTTGACGAATTTTGACTATCCCATCTAGGTATTCGTTTATGCAGACATAAAGTGGTTCACCAGTTTCCCGAATATGTTCCTCACCGCATGACTTATGTGAGGTCAAGTATATTGTAACCAGATCCAAAAATGGACGTATGAAGGTACAAAATATGTTAACAAATATAATTGAAAAATGTTTTCTTTATCCGCGTTCACTAGACAACATCAACGATATTGACCGAAGCAAAGTTTTTGGAATCATTCTCGGAATATTGTTTTGTTTAGTTGTGCACAAAATACAAAATAACTTATTGTTTCGATCTCAGTACTTCTTCAATTTAACTTATTTATTTTATTTATTTATTTATTTTTTTTTATTCTACCCATTTATTCTCTACTTATTCAACTTATTTTGCTCTATCCGCCAACCGTAGTAAATGTCGTTGAATGCTAAACGGGTTGGTTATCTATGGAATTCCAAGTCTGCCGTACTTAACATTCCCCAATCTTTACCACAACACTGTCGGTCTTCTTGGAATGGTGGAAGTTCTCTTAGGCAGGAAAGGTGTCAATTTGCAGACTTTATTTTGATAGGGGCTCAATTGGCTCGGTGCCGTTCCGAACCAAATTTCACGCATGTATTGCAAGCAATTGCTAACCTGTGCACTTCTAAGGCGTATTTCCTTTCTTAGCGCCAACGACCATTTTTATACAACCACAATGATGCTGAGACATTTGCAAAACTTGTAAATCAAGGAAGATCGAACTGCAGTTACCGTTTCCGGATGTCACGTGTGACGACACCGTTAAAGTAAAAAGACTGCCTGAGAGAAAGCCAGAACCAGGGCCTCAGTGACTCGGATCATAGGCTGCGATAAAGACAAAGACTTCGAAACATTACCCAGATAAAACTATGTTAGCAACCTGGTGTAAGCTCAACAATTCAAACACGCCGTTGGGGCTGTATTTCACATAATACCTTGCAGTGAAAAAATACTGAGCAGTATATAGAAGTTATACACAATCATCTTCATATTACTAAAGCCTGTTTGACACCCAAAAAATTAAGCAAAGGCAGCTTTAAGGTTTTAGTTTAGTCACAGAAAGAAAATGAAGAGATTTCCAAAACGTTACTAGAGCGGTAGCGAAGATCAGTCTAGTATTTTACTCCACATCCTTTCTCGTTATGTAATTCACTTATCCAAACTTTTTGAGGTTTCACGGTTTCTATGAAAGCGTTGAGCTATTTGCTAGCTGTGGTAATTTCTTTCTTTCGTATCCTTTCATTTTATAAATTAAAAGCCGTCTACTCTAAAATAGTCGATTATTCGTTCACTTGTCGATTTTTCTGACACCCTCTTTTTACCAATCTGTCAAGAGTTAGAGCTTATGGCTAAAGAATTTCGCAAGATCCGCGGTAATTGGAAGAGCAACTCATAAATCAACCGATGTTTTTCTCCGCTTCTCTTTACACCACGGGTGTTAACGAACTCTTGAAATCAAGGATCCAATAACATGCACTGAAAAGACTTTTCCTGCATTTCTCGGAGCAATTTCTTCATCTTTACTCAAGACCCATTCACCAGTTTTCAGAACTTTTATAAATGCTTTCAATTGACTTCATAGAATGACTGACTCTGTGTGCACCGTGCAATAAGATACACTATACGTCAGTCAGAAACATTGGCTTGCGTTGGATTAGGAGGCCTAAATTTTTGGCTTGTGAGCCGCAGGGGGCGCTTGAGGATTAGCTCTTAAAGAACAACTTTTTAAGAGAATTATTCCTAAATTCTTCCTTACCAAGAGAAAATTTGTCCTACAAACCACCTTGGGGAAATCCTTAGCCTCAAAAAGTATACCGAACCTCATAATTCGGCTCTAGGCATTTTGCAGTCCGAATCCAATAATTGCTGGAGAATAATCCGTCTCGCGGTGCAATTGGTCAACTTGGAATTAGAGGCTTCCAGACGAAAGTGAGGGATCGACTATGCGTCGCAGGAGCAGCCCTCTGTTCTGAATGGTCAACGTTATTTTCGACGCAACAATAATTTATGCAAGAAGAATAGTCTACATAAGATTATTTGAATTCTTTGAAAATGCTGAAAACAATAAAATCCGGGAGAATTCTGCCTTTGTATTGGCGTTATCCGTAGAAATGGTTTGTAACTCTAGAAAAGGACCAATCACAGAAGTATTCTAGGCAAATGTTCTACACTAAAACAACGAAGTTATGAACCATCGCGCTAAAAACAAACCCCAAACTTACTACCATGGTTTCTGGTCCACCCTGAGCGAAAAATATTGTTGCGGGTACTTCGTAGCATGGACAAGATGAATAACGCAGGAATTTCGGTACTTGTTTTCGTGTTGTCTAATGTGAGGCTATGAAAGAAGATTGAGTGCTTGTTTGTCGGGGGTTGCAGTCCTTCACAAAACGTATTTATATCGTCTAAGTTTTTGAGCCGTTTTCGATCACTTATGAAAATAATCCCTATTATGTGTGAAAAAAAAAACAGCAAGCCTTCTAACAATAAGAAAAACGCTTCAAAACGCTTGAGATTCATAATAGTTTGCTTTCACTTTCACATCATCGTTGACTGACGTGTGATGGACAGTGAATCTATGAAATCAAGAAATCGTTGTCTTAGTAGAATAATCTTTACTACAAACTCCTCTCCTGTTCACTACGGCGACGCGCTCTCTGTGGTAAGCAACTTGAACACCCTAGCCCAGTTGAATCGAGGTTTTAATGAGAACTTCCTGTCAGCACTCAACACATCGCTTAGGTAAGGCGTGCATAGACATTTAGCTTTTAAGCGAACCTACACATGAGTCCGAGCACCTTCTTAGCGACGGCTCTGATTCTATCAGACCAATGAAGGAAGTATTGAAGTTCGTGCAACGTGTGAAAAATGGTGGTCTAGGTGGACAATCATGCTTTTCTATGCGTGTTTCGTCTAGTGTTGTCCCCTGCCGTGCAACTGCGTGATTCCGTAATGCTTTCCTAGGAACACATTAACTACTCTTTATATCCTTGTTGAGCAAAGGCGAGATGTTATTTTGCTTCTCTACTTGCTAATAAGCTGACACTTCGGCGGATAAAACTTCAGGAGCCTGGAAGGCTAGCTGATTTTTCTGCGGAGGACGAAATCCGCCGAAACGTCGGCTTATTCATAAATAAAAAAATAAAATAGCAACTCTTCTTTGCTTAACAAGAATGCATAGAATTGTTCGATCAGTGCCGAGGTTAATAGAAAGTCGTGGGAATTACATCAACTATTGCCGATTGAACTTTAGAAACACAAACTGTAATTTAGCAGTCTGCCGAAGTCTGCAATATAAGGTGAAAATTAAACTGCATCGATTGACTATTTGAGAGAATCTAAACGAATTTTTCAAATGAAGAACCCAAACATTTTTTTTGCATTTCTAACAATGTCTCCGTGTATGTTTCATGAAGCGAGAAAAAGAAGTGTTATAAGTAGAGATGTAATGAAGAACGTATTAAATGAAGTCTTTTCATCTGTTTATGTTTTAGAAATACTGAGGAATTTACAGTTTTAAAGATCTGCGCATAGCAAGTAGTCATAGCCGTGCATACTATTATTCGCCTCTAAACGCTCAAGATGCAGAATCGACGTAGCTCTACAGCAGGTATCACTTTGATACCACTACCACTCGAAAAAACTAGCCGCAGTTCATGTTTCTTTACAAACAGTTGCAAAAATAGGTAAGTGTAAAGTAAAGGTTTTTTTTTCCTTCAATGACGACGAAGATCTTTTCAAGTGTGCATGTGTCGTTTAGGAAGCCGCCGACTTATTCTAATGGTTAAGGTGACGTGTGATGGTAGCGATTCTCATGGTTGCTCGGCAGCCGTAAGATAGTTTTGCTCTGGACGATTCTTTACAATGCATTTTCCCAATGAAATTTTAGAATTTTTAGCATTTTCAACTACAATTTTTGCTGTATTTAAAAAAAAACTTGCCACTGGTTTTCATGTGTCTTGTTTGACAAGTAGTGCTTATCCTAGCACGTCTTTCACTCCGTCGTACCGCGTCCGTCGTTCACAAAGATCATCGATCTTGCGTGTAGGTTAGGCTGCCACTAGGAGACTTTTATCTCTGTAATGAATGTCGGTGAATGCTAGCCGAGTTGGGACTCTCTAAAACTTTGGTATAGCTTCAATAAAAGATCACCAGGTCTTCACCACAGAAAGCCAACCTAATTTATGATTCATAAGTAACTGTTCCCAGATAAGTTCTGTGCCGATCCGTCGATCCCTAAGTGTCGAGGCTTGTTGAGTCCATGTAGGGAGTTAAACCAGGACCATAGGCATTTCTACCCTTCGTGTTATCCGCATGCACTAAAAAAAACTTGGTAAATACTAAGTGTGGACCAGTGCTTTTTATACAGCTGCTAGTCACACTGCGAGTCGCTCCGGCGTTGCGCAAGTCAGTCTAGTCGGAAAAAAGTCTACTTTATCCTCTTCAGAAAGGGAATTTTAAACTAAAAAAATTTTATTTAGTTTGAGAACTATTTGGCAAAAAAAAATGAAGTACTTTAATCAATTTCTATTTCCTGTTTGTGTTTCTAGAAAAAAAATACGCATTGTGGTATCTCGTAAGGTTCTCTTGGTGAAAAATTTTTAAACAAGCACGAAGCATTTATACGCTTCCTATCTTATTTATTAGCTTTTCTAGTGTGGTAATGCTAAAGACATTTTTTGACTTCTCTTGCACCAGTTCTTAAAAAACTTGATATTGCCCTCGTCTATCGATGACGGGCTTAAAACTTCAGGACGCAGCTAACTTTTTCTAGGGATCAAAATCTAAATGAACTCTATAAGCTTCATTATATTTGACGTGAAAAAATAAAAAAACCCCTCAGAATTATCATAGAGGCAGCACATGTTAGCCTTGTGGAGTGCTAGATTTCGAATATGCTAAACAAATCCATTTATGGAAAATGGCCACGCCCATGCCCTTGCTGTCAAGGCTGTTGTCGGAAGAAGGAAAACATTCGCTGTTGTGCTCGATTGTGCTTTTAATTGACATGCTCACAATTGTTCATGCTTTCCGGCGGTTTTTTTCTTACTGACCGACACTTCAACCAGCTCATTCCGTTGAGGTGTTGGTCGATGCTGGCCGGCATTGTCCTGACTGCTGTTGTTTACTGCCGGCGGGCATGTGCATGTCCTCGTCGCCATTCTTTTCCTATTCATCATCGTCTTATTTATGCTGCCACTCGCACCCTTCAAAAATTTCGCTCCTTCCGCTGCCAGTTTTCTTCTCATGGCCTCCATATCAACCATCAGTGTTGAACTGCTTGCTCTTCTCTCACTTTTTAATGTTTACAATAATTTTTTCGTGAATTCCGATGTTATTAGACGTATAAACGCATTATATGCAAGCAAAAATTCTAAAATTCAAACGTGTACGTCTTTTAAAAAATTTTTATTGTTATTTAAAAACTGTTCGCATTCAATATTATTTAACGGGTGTGGGAAAGGAAGTGGTTAGCAATGTTGTGCAATGATAAAGCATGCTCTCTGCCTCGAAAATCACGCAAACAGACAGAACCTTCCCATCTCTTCGGGCTTAGCAAATTGAGAAATCCAAGCCTTGTTTGGCGAAGGTTTCCGTCGGTCCATAAAAAGTTCGACAACTGCATATGATGGAACCCTCGGGCGCTATACAAGAGTTACGCCAGTTCACCAGGGAGAACTGAATGGGATGAGAATATCCTTTTCTGGTACCAAGAGCACACGAAACACTATTTTTATTAAGATTCGTGAGTGCAAAAGTGAAAAGTTAGACTGTTACTGGCTTGGTGTGCATTCAATTCGATGAATTAACTTGCAAGTGTGTAGAAGAGAAGGGTGACATGTTGTTGAATATCTGAACCACAAGATATTTTAGTTGCAAAATGTCACTGAAATGTGCCAAATGCCAATGCCACTTAATACTTGCCTTTATGTAAACTAAAACTAGAAAACATGTGTTTTATAAAGAGTGATCAAAAATCGGGCGCAGTAGGAAAGCCGACGTTAAGGCCACAATATTAAAGGCATGCAGGATACATGACAGCTTATGGTTTCCTATATTTAGGCAGCAGTAGACTTCATTGCGCTTTTGAAAGTGGCATATTTATGGTAATGTCCGCTTTGAGCCTTAGGCCAACTTATCAAGCGTCATATTTAATTCCATTAATCTTTATAAAAACGATTAGAATCTAGAGTTGTTCCTTCGCAAGGCACATGTTCTTTTTTTCGTACTAAGGTGAAATCGTTATTTCCCCAATCTCATTGAAAGTAAATGTTTCACTTTTTTGCGTTAAGTCCCATATTCAGATCACGCAACTGACAGAACATGCCTCATTTCGTCCAGCAGAACACGAACGTATTCCGTAATGTTTCTGTGCGCAACTTCCACGTTTGCACCGGAAAGTTTGAAAATTTAGATTTTGCTGTCAATTTTTTAAAAACTTTAAAAGCTTTCTAAGAAAATTTCAAACCTGAAGAATATTCTAGAAAAATTATGTATACCCTTGATGTAACAAAGCTATGTCTGTTCCATAAAACTGTGAAGTATTCAACTACACGATTGCTGTATATTTGCAAGAAGTACTGTCTGTTTTCGACAAACCAACTTCGTCAGGAATGTGTTAAAAGATCATATTGGAAGGATGAAGAAGCTGAATAAATCGGTCGCACAAGAGGTGAACGAGCACCAAAGAGATCGCCGTCATGATTTTCGCTCCACACTTCTTTTGCGCACTAAAAACCACCTGTTTCGCCATTGTGGGATGCTCTGGAAAAGAAAAATTGATTCTTTAGGGCGATGGGTGACATTTATCATTGTGATTGGAGCGACATGGAGCTCGTAAACACTTTTGAAGAAAGAATTTATAAGAAAGGAAGATCGTGGTAGCTGTTCGGTGGTCTATAGCCAAACTATTTCATCGCAACTTTCTAAATTCCGACGATTTAGCACGATGTACCATCACAACGCCGAAAATATGGCTTATCTATCCAACCGTGATCAACAGAAGCTGTTTAACCATACTGGAAGGTAATGCTTGTTTGTACTGCCAACATTGCAGGAAGTGAACGAATTGAACTGCGAAATTTCCCTCATCCAGAGTATTCAGTGGGCCTTTCGTCAACCATTTTGGGCCATGTTTTCTCTACATGCATGAATTATAGTGGGCTAAAATCAAATCCTTCTTTCATTTACTCTCCGATTCTAAGAACAATGCTTTCCAACCATGTCATTGTAACTACAAAAGAATCAATAAATTGCACAGAGGAACAACTTTATCGTCAGAAAGCACAATAGAAGATTTGAGTAAAGCATCGAAAATGACTGAAAATGAAAAAGTTGAATACATTAAGAAACAACTAGCCACGCACACAAATAGCCGTGTGATCTCCAGCGTAATTTCCGTCCTGCTCTTTGAGCCCTAATATAACTCTACCATGCCTTCCGCAAGTTCTCATCATTTGCCGTCCGTCGTCGGCCTTTATGGATCAAAGAGAGGTTGGCGGTAGTGCGATTAGGTATGCTATAAGAACGCTGGTGATTACGGTTATTGGTCCTCTCTTGGAAGAAAAGGGATTATTTTAGCTTTCACTTCCCGATGAACGTGTAGGACAGCGCTTGCCAAACACTTCCGTCCTTTCTTGAAATTCTTTTAGAAGAACCGCATGTGCACGTACTATGGAGCCTAAGCAAGTACCAAAATTCGGAACTACTTCGACATTGGTGAAATCACCAAAAATTTGTCGAAAAGGACATTATTTGTATTCTTGAAGTTGTGTGCTGAAAAGTCGATGTCTAAGCTTGTTTTACGAATTTATGTGGTTAAAATCGCTTTTAGAAGATTAGTCCTTTCTTTCAACTTTCAAGAGCTTGTTGTATCACTAAAGTACGATGGTTGTACGGAGATAAAGAATCCTCAATCTTGCGCCAGAAAAAAATCTGTCCATGAAATTTGTTGCAAACATTAGGAGATATAGTGAGAATCTCTACTGATGGTGTGTCTCACATAATTCCATTCCTTACTGCTTATATTGTTCCTCAATAATTGAGTATTTATTCCAGAAAATGAGCAGCCGACCAGATGAGTAGTTCTTCAGAATAGTGCAATTGCCATATACGATTGATACTCAGCAACTATTACGAAAGCTAAGAGGGTTGATAGCGTGATTAACCTTTTTCATGTAATTGATGTTATTATGGATCATTAGAATCTTTCCTATCCAAACTCTCCACAATCGTTTGTGCAATATGCTTCTTCTACTGTTCTTTTTACCTAGAAAAAAGCTCAACTCCGTTCTCACTTAACACTAGTATCTAATATTTATTCCTTTTTTTATTTCCTATTCACTTTACTCTTCTGGTTTTTATACTAACACTTCTTCCCTAATCTGTCCTCCAAAGTTGTTCCAGAAAAATTTATGAAGTTAGCTATAACCATAATGGCTGAAAATCAACGACAGAATGCGGGAAGCCACTCGATGGTCTCCAGGGAGCAATCACTTCTGTGATAGAAATGACTAGTTTCCACGATTCCTGAACGAAAATGTCGTGTTATGTTTGCTTGTATCAAGATCAACACACTTGGTTCCTAGCCTAAAGGATATTTCAGTGGTGAAAGGAGATGAATCGCAAGCCTACGTGGGACGACCTCTGTTGACAGAATGGTAGATAGAGCTGCAAATACACTTGTACAGAGATGGATTCAGGGGATGAGTTCCTGTCTTGAAAAGGTGGCACACTTGTACACCTGGTCAGCGTGTTTTATAACCCTGAAGTTTGCAATCAAATGGTTGAAAATTGTAGAAGATGGTTTCGAATTGCGTGCGTAACGAGCAAGTCCAAAATCTAAACAGTTTCTCCGAACCTCGAATCCTTGCAAGTTACGCGTTGGGATGTACACAGCTGTCACAGACAAATTATTTCATACGAAAACCGTGATGCCTTCCGTCCACGTTGAGGGATTGGGCTAATCAGCAGGCTGTTTGGCGATGTCAAAAACTTACTGAAACATAAATTAAGGTGACGAATGATTGCTGGTTATCAGTGAGCAACATTGCTTTGATTTCGTTCATCTGCAAGGAACACAAAAGAACTTAAATAATTCGTTAGCAGATTTTCTCGAATTCCATTCAAGTTGACTTTTACATCGATGGTTCTTCAAAATAACCGAGATAACAACTTTTTTAACGATCTTTTTCGAACATAAATATCACTTCCCTTGTTATGCCACGCTTCGAGTGCATTGTTTCACGTGTAATGAATTTGTTGCATTTCAGACTTGAAAGTACTGCTAAGTTATAAAAAAGATGATGCTGTTTTCTGCCTAGTTCAGTCATGCGGAAAACCAAGAGCTCTTTTTCTTTCGAATTGTTTGCCAGTCGTTGAGCCCATCTTCAGCCCTTTCCATCTCCCTTGCGTCCATTTATAAAAAAGCTCTTATATTGGCCGATAGCGGTCTTTCGAAACGAAACAAGCCAAAGTGAACGATTCTTCATTTTCTGGAAGTTTTCCAAATTTTCACAGCTTACCATTTATTTATGCTTTTAATGGAATTGGATAGTGGAAAATTAATTGAACGACTATTAGATTCATATTTCAGGAATCTTCTCCAGCTGACAGCTTTTCGTTCACTGTGAACTCTTCGTAATCTCATGCCTTGCAGTCATCCCAAGATCCACCTAATTCCAGGTCCACCGTCACCGTTACGTTCCTGCAAATCAACATTTACACTTCAGCTTCAATGTGGCTCGAAAACAAATTTTTCGTTTATTTAGAGCCGCTTTCTTGTCATTTCACAATAGAAGTGATGTCTCACTGCCATTAAAATAACGAGAACCTTAAGAAAATGGATAAACGCGGAGCTCAAATTTAGTATAGTATGATAGCAGTAGTTTGACATAGTATGACCAAGTAATAACAGTATAGCAGTATGACGTTTAACTGTTCGTGTTCAAAATTACATTGTAGCTTTAATAACGCTGAGATATTTGCCAAACGCCAGACCGCAGGTGTCTGCGGTGGGGAACGAACGCGTTATTGTTCTTTCCGGGGAGTAACGCGTTCACCACCACACAATGCGGCTCCTTCGTTTCGCCTGTCTCTCAGCTAGTTTTACCGATCTTTTGCCATCTGCAATCACCCGTCAGCGAGATTGATATCTCAGCATCATTAAAGTTATATTTTGCAATATATACCCTGCCGTTAAAAAGAGTAGACGGTAAATAATAAGTTAAAATTGTATTGTAGCGTTCAGAATTATATTGTATATTCTATATGTGTCACCTGTTTCACCTGTAGTCCCGTTGATCATCGACTGACACGAGCGGACGCCAGTAAATCTTCCGTTTTTCCCTGTCGCGTGCAAAAGTAGCCCAGTGGGTTCTGCTCGCTCTAGGGACTCGTCGAGCATCATATCTTTCTTCTAGGCTCTTCGCGAAGAGCTCTCACCATCGTGTCGGTGGTTTTCCTGCAGTACGTTTGATATCCCGAGGAATCTAGTCACTAACGGCTCTTCTCCATCCGTCGTCCTTCATACGCATTACGCATCTGGCCCACCTTATCTTCGACTGTTTGGCGTACAGAACGGCATCCTTGATTTCTGATCGTTGACGCAGATCGGAGCCTCGAGTCCCATCCCTTACTTGCGTCGAACGAGATACTCCTAGCATCGTCCTTTCGACTGCGCGTTCGATAACGCTGACTGAGAGTGATCTTTCAACCTGCTTACGCAGCGACCAGGTTTCTGACGTATGCGTTAGGGCAGGAAGTACCGTTGAGTCGAAAAGGTGGGCACCGAGTCGAGTGCTCTTTGTTCTCTCCACTACATTCTCGATGTACTTGAAATCTCCCCAAGCCTTTCGTTTCTTTCTGCTCATCTCTGGAGCTACGTCGTTTAACATGTTGGTTTCGCGACCTAGATAGACAGAACTGGAGCATTCGGAGATATTCGTTCCGTTGGGCGTGGATAGGGCATACGACCGTTCCTCGTAAGCATAACTGTTGTGAGGTTTAATCGAAGACCAATTCTTCGGCAGGTTTTATTGAAGACGGCAAGCATTTGTTTCGCTTGGCTAATGTTTGGTGTCATAAGAACGACGTCACCAGCAAAGCAAACATGGTGCAACTGCCGAACATCGATTTTCACTCCCATATTATCCTATTCCAGTGTTTTCATGACATTCTGGAGGGTAGCGGCAAATAATTTTAGCGAGATAGTATTGCCTTGCCTAACTCCTCTTTTGACCTTGATGTTAATATCTTTGTGGAATGGTGATGTCCTGGTTGAGAAATTCTTGTACAACTCACAAAGAATCTTTATGTACTGAGTAGGGACCCCTTGACTATCAAGGGCTTCCAGGACTGCTTCCATTTCAACTGAATCAAAGGCCTTCTGTAGATCGACGAAAGTGAGACCGAGCGGTATTTTGCACGCTCGCAATACTTCAATGACTTCAATCACTGACGTACTAAACCCTTTTCGAAACCCTGCTTGCTCACATGGCTGTCTTTCGCCTAGTGTTTTGTCAATTCTGTTTAGGATGACTCAAGTGAAAAGTTTGTAGACAACAGACAGCAAGCAGATTGGGTGATAGTTGCTGATATCATGTAGGTCACCGTTCTTAAGCAATAGCACAGTCCTGCTGGTCTTCCACTGAGTAGGGACCTTGCATTCGGACAGGTAACGTGTGAAGAGCCGAGCCAGTGTGTTTACGAAGATTGGCGGAGATTCTTCAGGTGTTCTGTTCTTATCCTGTCCGGACTTGGTGTTGTTCGATTTTTCACCGGCGAAATGGCATGTCCGATTTCGGAAGGGAGAACCAGAGGTACAACGTATCCATCTTTCTTTATTTCATATGACGGAAGGTGGACGCGGCTATCGAGGAGATCCGAGTAGTATTTGTGAATGATCTCCTCCATTGCCTTTCTAGACGCTATATCTGTTTCGTCTGGGCGCTGGAGTACAATCATTTTGGTCTTGTAATTGGCGAAGCTACTGTGGGCTTTGCTAATGTTTTTCTCAACCTCTGCATCTTCGACCATTACTGCTGCTCTTCTCTCTTTAGGATCTTTTTTTATCGTCTGTTTGCTTCGTCTTGCAAGTTTGGACTTTAGTTCGCGGTTGCCCGCAGCTCGTCCGATTCCACGCTGGCGTATCAGCTCGGGTGTTTCTGGAGACAAGGGTCTCTTGGTGACTTCCGAACTCTCAGCTTTCATAGCGCTAACCTTAAAATGTTAAATGAGCCAATCGTATTCTTCGTCGACGTTATCGACAACGGCATCTTTTCAATAGCCGACTAATGAATTGAATAAGTCTCAGTTTACGGCGGTTTTGAGACTTCGGTTTTGGAATTTAGCGGCTTTTTCCCCTTTCTGCTAGAAACAGAATCTTGCACAAAGGCAACGATGTGTGATCCCGTGTAGAATTTTGAAACAACAGCGACATCGGTTAGACAAAAGCTTCTATTTACCATAATGTGGTCTATTACGTTGTGGTACTCTCCATTGGGAAACTCCCACATTCAGCGCTGAGGGTGGAGCTTCTCAAATTGCGAGTTACCATGGATGGTCTTGGTCGTCATGATAAATTCAGACAGCCGTTTACCTTCTTCGTTCCATTCTATTTTATGGGTCCCAAGGTGAGGTTTTTCAGACGTTCTTCTTGGTCCAGTCTCAGCGTTAAAATCTCCAATGATGACCTTGAAGAATGTGTAGTCTTCTCTGTAGAACTTCGCCGAGTCCATATAGAACACTTCGACTTCTTCTTCATCATAGTTTGATGTCAGCGCATAAACGACGAAGATTGTCAAAGCCAGAATTGATCCACGTCTTTTTAATCGTAAACATCTGATTCGGGTTGTAAGCTGTTCGAATGAATCGATGTTCATGGACAAACTCGTATTGACGAGAATGTCGACGCCGCCGACTCCTCTACTATCGCATGTTCCGAGGAACAGTTGTTCTCCGGTGTCATATACGGCGATGAAAAGCTGACGTGTTCTCGTCTCGGTCAGGCCGATGACGTCATACCTTATCCTTCTTGCTTGCATGAACAAGTCTTCTATCGAGTACTCGGATGCAAGTGTACATGCATTTTAGGTACAGATCGTCACCTTAGTTTTTGTGATCCAGACAGCTTCCATTGGCACTGAGACTTTAGCGGCCTTTCCCTATTCCGCATAAGAGAGAACGCACCCAAACACGCATGCATGAAAACGCCTAGCAAATACAGAAATTATGTGCCAAATCAGCGCAACAGAAACAGGGAGTCCATCATCTGGATCCACCTGCGTCTCAGGGAAGCAAAGGTCGCTTTTGGTCCGCTATAAACCCCCTATCCGCCACCTGGGGACGCGCCACGTAACCTCGCGACTAACCGGCTCGAGATCCCTCATACGAGGGGGTCCGTGGTTGTATATGTATATATTAAATATATACGTTTGTATAAATGTATATATATATATGCTTAAACGCGTGCCTATGTATGCGCTAAATCCAATCCAATCGCTTATTTGAAAGCTGCTTTTTTTATTTTTAATGATTTTCGTGGATGGCATTCCATCGCGGTCGTTTTCCATTGTTGTCCCGTTGTTTGTCGTTTTTTGATTGATATATGGTGATGTGATTTGGCCTCCTGCCGAATGTTGTCTATAGTCCGCTGGTGCCCGTTCACTACGACAACTCTCTCACTCACAGGAATGGTTTCCTGTTCGTTTCCTTGTTTCTTGTTTCGCATCGTCGTGTGTCCATAAGATTTTTGTTTGTAATCTCTATTAACGCCAATCATTAATCTAACAATCCCTCAAAGTTTCCTATTTTTGTGATTTAATTACTTTTTCAACTCTGCACGACCTCATTTCACCTATTTTGCAGATCCCAGCCTTTTTTCATTAGGTTTCCTGCATCCGTCATCTTCAATGGTTTTCGGAATGGCGTGTCGATTTGCCTACCACTTGAGAACTTTTGACTCCCTTATCAAGATCGTTGAATGCTGGTCGAGTTGACTCTCGCTGAAATAAGGGAATGGCCGCACTAGAATGTCCTCATTACTTCACCATAAGCAGTTACCTTTATGGATCGAAAGGTGCTCTTTCCAGACAGGCAAGTCTGGCCTCAATTTACCAGTGCAGCGCTATTGACGGATTTGTTCGAGATGATGCAAGGTTGAATCCGCGAACATAGCTGTGTCGCATGGCATATTCAACTACTGCATTTCCGACAGTCTTTTTTGTATTATCTCACTTAAATAATGGTTAAGCACTAATTAGTGCAGTCACGCTCCATGGATTTTCCTATGGAAATCGTCCTCACTATTTTTTTATTTCTTTTAGAATTTCATATTAAAAGCTAAAATGGATAAAGCTCTCGGCGTTGATCAATCCCTAGGCTTGTGCGGCTATCCTCCCAGACAAGTCTGATACCAAATCGTCGACCTCGGAGGACATGGCGGGCCTGGTGAACCAGGAGCGCGGAGATCGATGCCATGTGTATTGCGGGACGCCTCCGCTCACTGCTCCAAATATTGTATAAATAGTTCCAAAAGACTACTTGCCTGCTTTAAGTCTAGAAGGCTCTCATGTTCAACCAGAATTTCACGTTACATGTTATTGTCACGTTATGAAAGTATACTTGGACTGAATTCCAGAATGGTACGTGCAGCACACCAGTTAAAGGTGCTCTGAAATACACAATTCCCGTGCCTCCAACCTGTTCTGCTGACTCCCCAAGCCATTCATTCCTTTGGGATCTGCAAATTAGTGTCAGACTCAGGGAGGATAGCAGCGTTGACTTGATACATCGCTTGTCCACCATAAATTGTGCGCACCAGATATGCATTCACTCACCTCTAACGCACCTTAGATGCCTGATGAAGCTGAATGCACGGTGCTCATGGACTGATGAACCTTGAACGTTTTGTCCTAAATACTTGAAAGTCCAGTAATTTAATCCATCACTGCTAACCGTAATCTAGCAACTGAAATGTCCTTCTTACCAGTAGTTTACGGTTTTATATTGACTACTAATGTTTTGAATTGAACTTCACTTCTCCTGAAAACTCGTTCAACATTAGGAGAGGTTCAGTGGGCACAGCAGATGTAGTGGGCTCCGTATTAAAAGTTTAGCAGTTAGTCTCAAAAAATTGCCACTAGTTTCTGTTTTCCTGAATCTTAAAAGAGAGGTGAAAAGTGAGAAGGGAGTGAATATGAGGCAAGAGTAGTGGTATTCTTCCTTAATTTAGCAGTAGCTATTTATATACGTTGGGAGGAGCTTCCGAATATTCTTGCTTCCTCCATCCACAAAAGTCAATCTTCAGGTTTTTCTCTTGTCGCGTTTGAAATTCTTTCGGAAAATACTCGTAGTGCGAGAACTGCACATCATTCTTTAAATCGCTAAACGAACTTGTCCCTTCTAGACTTGAACACACACTATCTTGTCAAACTGTTATCAGTCACTAACAAATACCCTCTCAAAGCTTTAGTATTTTGCAATTTTCCGTTCATTCACCAAAGGTCTTTTGTTAATCCTAAAGAATTTCTTAGCGTTCCTCTGTCAGCACTGTGTCGTCAAGAATTTTCTTATACCAAAGGTGTTTTGATACAAAAAAAGAGTTTCCGGCCTCGGGATCTGGCAGCTTACCGCGGCAAGGCTCATTTGGGCGAATCCTTCCGTGCTCTGACACCAATCCATCACTTTTCTTTGACATGATCACAAGCGTCCATCTTGGTTTTTCTCCTTTCTTTCCTTTACTTCTACCTTATCTAGTGTTTGCACGCAACGAAAATCAGAAATTCTCTGATATTTTAAGATTTTATTTTGTTAATGATTTTTTAAGTGGTTATTTATGAAAAAATATTTATTAATATACCCTAGCACTTTCCATGTGCACGATATTTTTTTACCTCGTCGTTCATCATTGTTTTCCAGATAATCGGACATCACATGTCGTCCGAATTTCAGTTCTTCTTTCATTCAGTTCAGTCGCGTATATTATCCTTGAAGGTTTATGGATTCGCATGTGGATTCGGCTGCTGCTTGAAGATTTTAGCGCTCTTTGTGAATGCACCTAATTGCTGAACGAGTAAGCTTTTTCCCAAAACCTCGAAATAGCTGTACCAGAGCTTTCCTAGGTCTTCATCACGAATATTATTGGTCAGAAAAAGCTTTTTTAGACAAGTCTGATATCAGCTCGCTGATACCAGAGGGATGATCAGGTTGACCCAGGCGGGAGAGTTAAACCAGTGCGTTTTTATTCCCCTGAATTAATTTCGTATTCATTTTTCTTACACATTCTTCTTTTACAATTTATCGTTTTTTATATTTTACTCATTTGGGCTTATTATTACAAAAAGAATGCTTTGTAAACGTTTCTTTTAACAGTCGGTCTGCCCTGACGATTTCATTGACACTGCCATGCGGGTTGCTGAGAGTTGCACAATTATCCATTCCAAACCGTCCTCGTCAGAAGTATTCATTACCATTACAGCATTGCCAATAAAGAACAATCACGATACGACAGTACACTCTCTTCGGGTTTTCTTCTCATCATTTATGGTCACTTACAAGCATTTTTCTTCGCTTGAGTAGTGTTTTATGCGAAGCGTTATCGGCGAAGATTCCTGTTTTACGTTTCTCGATCTACCATATTCGGACATCCGCTATTCTCGGTATTCGCCTTTTTCTGAAGATTTTTTTTGCGTTTTGGTAATGCTGGAAGTCATTACGAGTATTTTCCTAAAAATCTGCAATGTGAGTATAAGATTATTTTCCCAAAAAACTAAAGTGTGCCACTCGAGTACAACGTTTTAGTTTTCGAATTTTGTGAAATACCAATAAAAAGGGCGCGTATGGCGTACTGGTCAGAGGCGCCCTGTAACACACACGTGGAATCCATCCCCGCATCCATGGCCCACCAGGCCTTCCATCCATCCGGGGTCGGCAAACTAGTACCACATTTGTCTGGTAAGATGGCAGCACTGGCTCGATACATCGGTCGGCCACTGCAAGTCATTGTAAAGGCCAGATATGCATTCAGTCATCTCCAGACGATGCTTAATGAAGTCGAATGCATGGCACATCTCTCGGGGATTGATCAACGCCGAGAGCTTTAGAGAGAGAACCAATAAATTTACTACGCCCTTTTGTTTCTTTCTTCTATTTCGTAGTTTAAAATGTCGACGACAAGTTAACAGAGGGTGGCCAAGTATAAATAATGTAACAGATTTTTTTATGGATTTTTTATTTTTATTCTTACGTGCTTTGCTTTTCGTGTGTCATTTTATAAATATCTGCTTCCTAATGGCATACTTCACCTTTTTCTGTAGATTTTATACTAAAGGAACCATTTTACATCCGTATATTCGTTTTCTATAATCTATAATATATTCGCTTTTCATGAAGTGGGTTCTGAACCATTCCGATTTTGCTCAGCTAGCCCATTATTTCGGTGTGGTGTACTAAACGTCTGAACGTGTACTAAAGCAACTGAAAACACGAATAAACAGCTGAGAGGCTATGTTTAGGAATAAAGACGTTTAGTGGCAATGGATATCTCTAAGTAGTTGTTTTAAAGTTCCCCTTAAGAGAGTTTGCCGGCAAGGAACATGAGGAAGAGTTCAGAACTCCTCTTTTTCGTCTACACCGACAAAACACTCTATTCGATCATTTTGAGCTTCTCTAAAGCTAAACCATTTTCTCTGTTTGCTAAAAAGTTGATGCTTTAAGTGGCAGCTTTCTGAGATTTTGAAGAGCTTTCGAAAAATTGACAATAGATGACGGATTTAAGATTTCCAAAAAGTAACCATTTCAGAATTGGCGAAGGAAAATGAAATTAATAAAAGAAGGATTTCGATTAATTTCTCGGTAAAAAGCTCCTACCAATTCCCTACCGGTAGGCAGCTTACGTCGAGCGTTGCACAAGCCATTTTTTTGTGACCAAGGTAAAACCTGCGTAAACAACACATCGAAAAGCTTTCTAAATTTCTCCAAGTTTCTTCACGGTAGTGTATTTCTCGTTCGAGCAGAGTATCATAAGAAATCAAACCAATGAATAACGAACAGCATAAAAAGACAGTGCGCTATGTTGCTTTTTTGGGAACATGAAATTGGAGAAACCGGAAACGGATCCAAATGTAATATCGGCAAGCTTTCAAGAAAAAAATGGTGGTCTTTAATGAACTCTGATCACCGACCACAAACCGCGAAAAAAGAAAACGGTGAGGACTCTTGGTTGTGAATTTGTCGTCGTCGTGACAACGGAGATTCTCCGGATTTTGCCGAAATCCTGACGATATGACTAATGGTGTGCCTATTGAAAAGCCGCATGCATTCAAATCGCTCACGACGAGCTCTGCATTCCGCTCGCCCTTCTTTTGCGTTCTTCGCCGGTCGGCATTGGCATCGTGGAGCCCATTGACGTCACATACCGAGGTCCTCAGGCGAGTGCCGGCTGGACCAGTGGGATTTACGGCCCACAATCAGTTTTATTTGTGTTATTGCCTCGCTTTGCTCCATTGACCTTATCTAAAATTAGCGCGATTGCTCGTCTGCTTGTCTACAACTTAAGAAAACATTCTCCCCTTCGCAATGCTGACTTTTTTATTTATTGCCTACTAAAATTTTTCACGACATGGTATTATGTAAAATACAACTACAGTAATGCTGAGATATTTGTAAAATTCCGGACTGCATGTGTCTGCGGTGGGAATAGAACACTCTATTACCCTCTCCAAGGGTTATCGAATTCACCACCACACCATACGGGTCCTTCGTTTCGCCTTTCTCTCAGAAGGGTAATAGCGTGCTAGATTCCCACCTCAGACACCTACGGTCCGAAATTTTGCAAATATCTGAGCTCCTCCCGTTCCTCCGCACTACCTCCCTCTTTAGGCAGAACTCGATCAATGCATGTTACATGGCAGCCATTTTTTACATGATCTATGCTATCACTACGAAGACGCCATTACTGTCAAAAAGAACATCTACTGATCTTGAGGCCAACACTTGTGATATTATCCATCGGTGCTAGTTCTGGCGATATAATCGCTCTAAATACTTTCCTTAAAAGTGCCAAATTGATAAGCATCAGAGAAAGTCCCAGTTTTTCTTTCTATTCTACTGACATGTATAAGATCCACTTATCCACATTTTCTTGATTACCAAAGCTTATTGCAATTTCAATGTGTTTACAGATTATTTTAAAGAGAATTTCTACTTCTACTTTACCTTTTTAAGACGTCTGAAAACATCTTCTATTTAGCAGAAAACGTCTATGTATCCTTTATGAGATTGGACGCACGTTTTGCCAAAACGAGTTCTCCAGCTAAGTGAGCTCAATTTAGAACATACTATACCTATTTTTGTTGTTACAATTTTTGACGTCAGATGCGTCACATTGTGTGGATTCCAGCACTTCGTGCACTTGACCCTTTTCCTCGGATTCACCATCCACGGTGGTCTTCGGACTTTTTTACGTGAGACCTCCACATTGTTGGTTGCGGATTTTTCCGTCTCCGTCACGAATGCTGAGATGACTGTCTTCTTAATGTTGGGATAGCCGTGCTATGGCGTCCCGATGTCGACTAAAGGGAATAACTTTGTCCCATACAAATCTCGTACCAGTTTCCCGACTTCAGTGGAACGAGGGGCTTAGTGACACAGGGCTGGTTCGAAACACTGTTTGGGTAAGTTGAGCCACCGACGTAATGAACGTTATCACCACGACTGCGCCACTTACTCTCTATGACCCCGTAACAAATGCAAATTAAAGTATTCATTTTCTCTGAGGTTTAGCAAAATTATTTTCGCTCTTTAATATCGCCGTTCTTATAACACCATGAATTAGCCAAATAGAACAACTGGCTTTGACAGCGTTTGTGGAATGAGTGGTCTTCGATATCTCAAAAGACGATGTTGACGAGAAACGGACATATTTCTGGTGCCTTTCATGACAGATGAAGTGGATATATTTGAGTGCTATGGCTGTGTGTCTTCTCTGTGGGCGTAACGGTGAACATTTCGGCGGCGTCGGCGTTCTCGTCAACACGAGTTTGTCTATAAACATCGATTCATTCGAACAACTTACAACCCAAATCGGACGTTTACGATTAAAAAACGTAGATCAATACTGGCTTTGACAATCATCGTCGTTTATGCGTGACATCAAACTATGACGAAGAAGAAGTCGAAGTGTTCTATATGAACTTGGCGAAGTTCTACAGAGTAGACCACACATTCTTCAAGGTCATCATTGGAGATTTCAACGCCAAGAATGGACCAAGAAGAACGTCTGAGAAGCCTCACCTTGGAGCCCATAGAATAGAATGGAACGAAGAAGGTAAACGGCTGTCTGAATTTATCATGACGAGCAAGACCATCCATGGTAACTCGCAATTCCAGAAGCTCCACACTCAGCGCTGAATGTGGGAGTTTCCCAATGGAGAGTACCATAACGAAATAGACCACATCATAGTAAATAGAAGGCTTTGCCAAACTGATGTCGCTAATGTCCCAAAATACACGAGATCAGACCGTCGTCTCTTTCGTGGAAGGCTCTATTTCTCACGCAAAGGAGAAAAGCCGCTAGATTCAAAAAGCGAGCTCCCAGAACCACCTTAAACTGGGACTAGTTAAATTTAGTCGGCTGTTAAAAGGATTCTGTTGTCGATAACATCGACGAAGAATACGATCGGTTCACTCAACATTTTAAGGTTAGCGCTATGAAAGCTGAGAGTTCGGAAGTCACCAAGAAACCCTTGTCTCCAGAAACACTCTAGCTGATACGCCAGCGTGGAATCGCACGAGCTGTGGGCAACTGAAACTAACGTCCGAACTTGCAAGACGAAGCAGACAGACGATAAAAGAGGATCTTAAAGAGAGAAGAGCAGCAATAATGGTTGAAGGTGCAGAGGCTAAGAAAAACATTCGCAAAGTCCACTGAAGCTTCGCCAATTACATGACCAAAATGATTGCACTCCAGTGCCCAGACGGAACAGTTACGAATACTACTCGGATCTCCTCGATAGCCGCGTCCACCTTTTGTCATATAAAATAAAGGAGGATGGATATGTTGCACCCTAGGTTCTCCCTTCCGAAATCGGACCTGCCATTTCGTCGGAATCCAACAGCACTAAGTCCTGGCAGGATAAGACCAGGACACCTGAACAATCTTCCGCCATTCCTTGTAAACACAGTGGCTCGGTTCTTCACCCTTTACCTGTCCGAATGCGAGGTCTCCGAGACAAGGCGACACCGACACCATCTCGCCAAAACTATTTGCCGCCACCCTCCAGAATGTCATGAGAACACTGGAATGGAATAATATGGGAGTGAAAATCGATGGTCGGCAGTTGCACCATGTTCGCTTTGTTGACGACATCGTCCTTATGACACCAAACATTAACCTAGAAAAACATATGCTTGCCGACTTTGATAAAGCCAGTGGAAAGATTGGTCTTCGACTAAATCTCCAAAAACGATGCTCATGAAGAACGAATTGGTTTCATATGCTCCATTCTCACGCTCAACGGAATGAATATCTGCGAATGTTCCAGTTATATCTATTTAGGTCCGGAAATCAATATGATGAGCGACGTAGCTCCAGAACTGAGCAGAAGGAAACGAGAGGCTTGGGGGCTTTCAAGAACATCGAGGATGTAGTGAAGAGAACAAAGAACACTCGACTCCATGCCCACCTTTTCGACTCAACGGTACTTCCTGCCCTAACGCATACGTCAGAAACCTGGTCGCTGCTTAAGCAGAATGAAAGGTCACTCAGCGTTATCGAACGCGCAGTGGAAAGAACGATGCTAGTAGTACCCCGTTCCACACAAGTGAGGTATGGGATCTGAAGCCTCAGCGATCAAAAATCTAAGATACCGTTCTGTACGCCAAACAGTCGAAGATAAAGTGGGCAGGAAACGTAATGCGTATGAATGACAACCGATGGACAAGAGACGTTAGTGACTAGATTCCTCGAAATGTTAAACCTACTGCACGATGACTACCGACTCGATGGTCGCAGTTTTTCACGAAAGGCCTAAAAGAAAGATATGATGCTCTACAAGTCTATAGAGCGAGCAGAACCCACTGGGCTACTTCTGCACCCGACAGGGAAAAATGGAAGATTTACTGGCGTCCGCTCGAATCACTCGACGATCAATTGGAGCACAGCTGATACAGGTACAGGTGATAGTAAGCATGCAGAAATGACTGGTTTTGCACATATTCAAGCATAGACGTGAAGTTACGAGAAATGGTTGCACGTTAAACATAGGATTTGCTCTGGGTGCAATCGTCTTCGGTTACATGTCACTGCTTAGCTTTATATAAGTGCGTTGTGAAAATAAGGTTTTGAAAGCGGTTGAGTACGCCCCCCTACCACCGATGGTGAGCGTTTTAAGTCGCTTTTGTAGGCACGCGCAAAACGTTAACTAATTTTGTGTATGGCGTTAGTTTAAGTAAAACGAACAGTCACAGAGCACTTCACCCGACTCAGAATACACGGACTTGTCAAATGGAAAGCGCAAAAAAGTGAATAGGAGGCGAAAAGTTCGCCGCGGTGAAAGCTTCGCTGGGCTCCTTTTCACCAGAAATGACCTGTTCGTTAATCGCATTGTGACTATCGACTAAAATTGGATTTTGTATAAAAATCGACTTGTTATTGAACAGTTAAGTAAAGATGAAGCTTTGGAACACGCCAAGAAGCTAAATGCATATTAAATGATTAATATGACCGTTCTCTATGCTCAGCAAATAAAATTAACCACTAAAATTCTTTGTCCTTTGCAGTGAAGCCGCTACAGGAGAAAGGTGTCGCTGACAATTACCCTAGAGGATAAAAGGACGAAGCTGTCAGCGTTAATCAATCCCTGAGGGATGCGCCATGCATTCGACTTGATTAAGCATCGTTTGGAGGTGACTGAATGCATATCTGGCCTTTACAATAACTCGCGATGGCCCACTAATGTGTCATCCCAGTGCTGCTATCCTTCCAGACAGGTACTGCTACCAAATGGCCGATCCTGTAGGGATGGAAGGCTTGGTAGGCCGTGAGCCCTGTGATCGATCCTATGTATATTGAAGAGCGCATTCGACCACTGCCCTACGCATTTACACTAACAATAATAATGCTATTGTTCGCCGATAAATCGAAAGAACGGATTGTAGTAAACGTTAACCTTCGATCACCTCCACGAGACACCACAACAGCCCTGGAAGAATAGAATTCCAAGACAGTGCTATTCGACATGTTCATCTTTTTGTCGGCCTATTATTACTCTTTCGACCACTCGCACAGTGAGTAAGTAGTTGGTCAAGACTCGCACTCATGTATGGTACAAATATACAGACTGCAGGACGATGCGAAACTTGGTTTGATGCGCGCGGGATGAACTAAAGAGTACATGTGTATTGGCTTGTAAAGGCTCTGCGCTATAAGAGCCCATAAAAATGTCCTTAAAGCGGCGCAAATAGCGAGGTTTTTCTACATCTAACTTTTAAATCGATTGCTCATATTTGTCATGCGCTTCTAAGAGTTTCCCTTATTAAAATCTCTTTTCTCAAATTAAACTATCAAAACTAGTCTGCCTAAGGCTTTTTGTCCCAAAGCATTACCAACGGGTGATAGAACGTTCGTCATTGCAAATAATACTCTCTTGATTTCCACAGTTGCCGATTTGTTTAACGCATTGCGTTTGGGTCAGCCCACCATCTGTTGAAACGCTTCTATAATCACTTGAACACCGTAAACAACAATTCTCAGCACCAACTTTTTAAGAACCTCAGCGCTTACCAATAATTTATTGTTTTTTTTTCTGCTCGGTTCTCTTTCCTTGTTTATAAACATCGCCTTAATCAAGAGAAAATCTTACTTCTTGTTTCTCATCCGGATGTAATCCCATTTTCTCGCGGTAGTCGTTTCTTTTCGCATAGTTGTCATGATATGTGTATCCAAGTTAGCAATTCCTTGTCCTAAATGAGCAAAGAATCACTTAGTAGGGATCTTAAGCCACGGGCTGCAACTACGTTCAAGTTTGGCCCTTGTAAATTGGTTATTTGATTCTGTTTTATTTATTTGATTGCAATTTTATCTCGCTTATGAAATTTTTTCTTCATAATATTGTCTGACTTTTTGAGTCAGCATTCTCCATTTTCATGCTCGTTATCGTCGACTCAATAGATCAGTCGTGTTTCCAGTTGCCCGATCTCTCTGATATGTCCTCAATCCCACCTACCACATTACGTACCTTTATTTCGTAGGTTTTACTAACAAATGCTATTAGTCCCGAATTTTTGCTGTTATAAAGACATAAAAGTGGTCGGCGTTGATCGATCCCTAAGAGATACGTCGTGGATTCGGGTAAATGCACATTTGATCCATATATGACTTGTAGAGACTGACTTGCTCATGTAGTAAGTAAGTGCTTATTGTTCATTCAGACAAATCTAGTATCAATTTGCTGAGCCCGGAAGAAAGTTGGGCTTGCTTATCCGGTTGCTTGGGTTTTTTTATACCTCTGACTATGTGCACCACATGGCACTTCTAACTTCTCAGCTGCATGCTTCTTTTTTGTTATATCAGATCACATGTTTTTTCTCATTTGCGAAATGATGATGTTTGTTCAAGTTTATATGATATCCATAGTATCTGTTTTGCAGTTTTTGTCTCACTGTCTCAAAACTAATCCGTCTCAAAGCGTCTTAGTCGTTTATTTCCGAATGATAAACTACTTCGTTGAATGGAGCTAGTAATGTTTAGTAAAACATGTTGACGTTGCAGGTGCATTGCCGTTCCAATGCTGATGGTCTTCCGGCAGGTGGCCGTTCTGCTTACGAACATAGCCGTGCGATGATGACTGGGTGATAGAGTGTTTATTTCATATCTATAACTCTCATACTGGTAGTGATTTAACAAATCCGAAGATATCTCTGCAGTCTTCACAGAGTCATGGCATTAAAAACCTCCTATTGCAAATGGTGTTTATTAAACACATTTTTCAGTCATTTTAAAAAATAGTTTCGAGATTTACTGCGATATTATAGTTACATTATAGTTAGTGAGGCGCGTGTGGCTCAGTAGTAGGAGGCGCCCTGCAAAACACTTGTGGAATCGATCCCCGTGCCCATGGCCCACCAAGCCTTCCATCCATCCGTGGTAGGTAAATTGGTACCAGATTTGTCCGGGAGGATAGCAGCACTGGCTCGATACATCGGTAGGCCACCTGGAGTCATTATAAAGCCCAGATATGCATTCATTCACCTCCAAACGATGCTTAATGAAGTTGAATGCATGGTGCATCTTGATCAAGGCCGAGAGATTTATACTTTTATCCTTTTATTATAGTTAATAATATTAAAGGTTACTAATTTAAAATATGCAATAAAAATATATAATGAAAAATAATAATGATACAAGTTGGGAAAAGTTCCATTGATACCACGTAGTGGTGGGCTTAACAACGAAATGCTTACCTAATAGTGGGCTTTCTAGGAAGTGCTTTATGTGCACTTCTAAAACTGGAAATATAAGCATAAAAAATAATGCAAATGCTTTCAGTGGTATTGTTTTTGGTTAAACTACGTGAATGGTGTTCTTCTTAAAGCATATGGCGTCGCGGTTGTGGTCGATGGTGGCGTACTGTTCTGCTTTGGAACGCCGTCACGGCATTCATGACAGCACTTGCTGAAGTCTGTCTCTCGCGACATTTCCGTGACGTAGCAGGCAACGAAACCGAAGACTTCATAATTTACGGGTTAACACAGGTACTTCGGTCTGTATTTCTATGGAATAACTTCATACTACCGTAAAAACCTAGATTTTAAAATAGACATTTAATAATTGAAATGAAATTTATCAAATACATGTCGCATTCCAAGTGCATATTCAAGCAACAAACTTCCAATTTTCGTTTTCTATTAATTCATTATTAAATGAAGATGTCCATAAAAGGACAGCGAGGGTTGTGGAGGTGAGGCATTAGTGGATATACAGTGAGGACCAAAAATTAGGTAACATGTAAATGGTCGCCGTTTGAATAAACATTCTTCAATAACTTCCTGGATTATTAAGCTCATATGATGTTGATAAAGAAAAGTTTCTTCATCCTGTGGACCACCGACACGAATCATCAATTCCGATGAAGACGAAGACGTCGAAACGTTAGCCGATGATAAATCTATTTATCAACCTCGCGTAAGCTCAGCAACATTAAATACATGTTCATTCTTCATTTAAGCAACTGAGTTACATAGATTCATTGATGTTCTTCACGATCATCGCTGATGACAGCTTTAATCATGTTAACGTCTCGGAATATCCTTAAACGTTTTAGACCTACAAATATAGGTGGGTGACTCGGATAGAGACGTGTCCACTCATCATATAGGCATTCACCCCGGTGGACGATCACGTCCTACTGAGTCTCAGTGCACACTCCGTATCTTCGTCCGTCTTTAACTGTTTTCATCTTGCAACAAATCCATCCGAACATTGTATTCGGTGAAGTTGTGTGTTTTCATGATCTCGAAGATGAGATGTTTTCAAAGCTTCGAACTGCATTGCCAGGTTTAATGTTGTAAATGCCGATTACATTCCAATGACAGCTATCTACAGAAGGTGCACAAAGTCTTCGACGTGGTAAAAGTATGAAACCATGTCGCTTCTGCAAAAGAGAGTGTTGAGAGGACCGAGGATCCGAAAGTGTAAGTGCAAGGCTTTGGGTAGTTCAATTTATTTGCTTATCTGAGAGAAACGAACACGGCATGTGCATTTTCTTAATCAATTGATCAATTTCAATGCCTTAGAAACGTATAAAATGTGGTCTCCATTATAAAACAGCCATCCATCTTGTTTCGCTTTCCATTGCACCACGAGTTTTTCATACATCTTTAGTTCGACTTATTCGCACCCCTATTCCTTCTCGTTTTTCATTGAAGTAGTTAAACGTCATTCTCACCTTCACCATTAGATCTAGGATGGTGCTGATTTTATCGGAAAAAACGAGGTCTCGATAGGGTTTTTGTCATCGGTTACGACCTTTTGCAGAGTAGGTGGAATTGTTGCGGAGCATTTGGGAAGGCAGTCAAATAGAGTTTTTATGTTGGAGAGGTCCACTCCTTGCTCGATTAGCGCTGATAGGACTGCGTTCGCTTTGATAATTCCAAATACTTTTTCACAGTTGACGATGGTTCAAATAAGAGTACTCTCGAAAAACTTCTAGTTGCAGTTCGGATGTAACACAAAAAGCAAACGCCTCGTTGACAGGTTGCTTTCGGGATATGATAATTAACGCGAACACTTTGTAGAATTCATTCAAGGAGCGGACGGTGTTGAAGTCACGAAGCATCCTTCGGCAACTTTTCGTTGTTAGGATAACGACGGTGAAATCCTTTCCCTCCACTGTGATTTGCGAGAAATACGTGCAGTTTGCCGCTTCCAGCTAAAAAGCATTCAACCATGACGTTATTTTGCCTTAAACGACTTCGCCTCTCTTCGTATATTTCGCAACACTTCGAGGAATAATTTTTGTATGGTTTACCTCTAGCAGGGATTATGGGTTCTTCTAAAGACATTATAAGACGGAAAGATTTATGGTTGGAATTTAATCTTTATTCGGCACGGTTCATTTCAGATTTGCTTATGTCATGTTAAAACAACTAAATTTTATGATGCTGAGATATTTGGAAAACTCCGGGCCGCAGGTGTCTTCGTTGGGAAACGAACGCGCTATTGTCCTTTCCAGGTAGTAACGCGTTCACCACCACAACATGCGGGTCCTTCGTTTCGCCTGTCTCTCAGCTAGTTCTGTCGATCTCTGCCATCAGCAATCACCCGTCACGGGATTGATTTGGGAAGCCCAAATCGGCAACGGACCCAGTTAAGCTGAGGCTTTAGTTACAACTAAATTTTGTTTAAAGAATAAATTTTGTAAGCGGTAATTTATGAACATAAGCCCTTGAATAGCGTGATCGTCTCATTCAGTAAAGTTCCAAGCCTTTGACAATTTTTATCCTGGTATCGAAATCTGTGCTTTCTAGCTAGTGACCTCCTAATAAAATAGTGAACTTCTTCTTAGCATGTTTGATAATTGCGTTACACGAATTCTTGTTGCATAATTCCATTCCAGTGCCTAATTCAGATTTTCGAGCTACCAATAATTTCAGCTTCTCCCAAAGGTTTAGCACCTCATCGTGGTTAAGAGGTGTTCCTGGGTGTCGAACTGCGATGTACAGCGAGGGGATTCATTCCCCTGGCAGGGACTCCATGCTGAGAAGGAGTCCGGTGTTTTCGTCAGGAAGCCCAGCTAAGAGCTAAGAGCAAACGAATACCAGGATCCACCTCCGCCCTAGTATCAAACTTGTCGCATGGTGGCAAATTCTCCTTTGATCCACTGCCTGTGGTGGTGACGAGCTGGAACAGACTTTAGCCAGGTTGACGTCGGCACTGCAGAGAAACGCCATGGCTAACCCAGCCAAACTCCGAGAAATAGAGAATGTACTGGGGACCGCATAACTATTGAAGAGGCTGTTCAAGTGTCCATGTATCCAAGTATAATGTTAATTTTATGTAGCGTAGTTTCTAGGTAGCCAAATAAGTAAGTACTCTATCTAAAGTGTCTTCTCTTGGCATAATTCTTGACTACGTCTTAGTAGATTACCAAGTGAAAATGCCACGGTTCGACTTGCTACATTGTCCTCAAAAACTGATTCGACCAGACGTAAGAATCGCTGTTGCCTTTGGAAGGAGTCGACCAAGAGGAATCCTAGTCATTTAACAGAAAATAGACTTCTACTCCATAAGGTCGTGCGACCGCTTACTTTGAAGACCGAAAGGCATCAAATCGATCAGCATTCAGTAATATTGGTAAAGAACTGGAAGGCAAATTGATTCATGTTTGTCGGTCATTGGACAATCCATTTAAAAAAAAAAACAATGCTTTACACGGCTTTAATTCCCCAAGATCGAGATTGAAAAGAAAACGAAATGACTGGCAGAGAAGAGCGATTTCAAAAGAGTTTTTAAAACTCCGCAGAGAAGTATATCACTCAGATGCCCGAGACATGTAATAGATGAGGGCTCACAAAAATTTTTAAAAGTGTTTTAGCAGTAGAAGAATATGAGCGCTTTGAATCATTACAGAAAGAAATAGTCGATTTTAACCCTTCTTCGTTCCTTGAACCCATTCCGCTATGACATTCTTACTTTCATATTAATGTATGCAAAGGGTTGGTTTTTTTTTGCAAATACTAGGAAATTTAACCCAATTGTTGCATATCCTAAAAAAGCAGCTAAGCTATTCCTTGTCTTATTTATTTTTCTCTGTGAGATTATTCTGAATTCTGCCCGAATCAATACGGTGAAAATCTTACTGGTGGTAGTAGGCTTCTCTCCTTTCCAGGACTGCCAAATATTCTTTATTCGACCATCGCAATTGCCGTTACTGTCAACGATGAACGTTAATATCCACAATTCCTACTGCTTTTCCAATTTGGTACAACTTCACCTTAAGGTAAGGGTGGTTTGTTGAATCGTCGAATGCTACAATTTGCATCTGAGGTGAGCATCGTTTATAAGCTCATATCTTCGCTCGCTCAAAATCTCCTCGCCTTAAGGAACCTTCTAGAGAAGACCTTTATGCAACTCATACGAGAGACATTCTTGAATTTTTAGTGCTGACGGCTTGAGTTCAACTTCGAACAAAATTCAATTTACGTGAGGTTTTTCGACAATAAGAATAAAACGATGAAAGGCTTCAGCAGAAAAGCCGTTTAATGCGAAAATTCGATCATTCTCGAAGTTTTGTGCTTGAAATAATCTTTTCTGGGCTCCTATGACGAAGCTTTTGCAGTCACTTTCCTACGGCAACGAAAAATTTAGAAAGTGAAGACAGTTTTTCTTTCCAAGAAGTTCTACTTGTAGGCGTTGTCTAAATGAAACTCTTTCCAGGACCTGTTATCCACTGCTGCAACCGAAGCTCTTGTTTTGCTTATATCTTAGACATGCTTTTGCTCTATGGGTACTATCGGCTATCACGTAGTAAATAGAAGTGAAGACATTGTGAACATTGTGATCGACTGCGGCTTCAGCTTAATCGGGTTCAACGCCGATTTCCACTCCTCGCACTATTCCCTTTTACAGGTGATAGCTGATAGCACCGATAGAATAACAAAGTGGATGAGAGAAAGACAAAGCAAAGGCCTCGGTTGATGAAGTGGTTAGCAGATGAACCCACGGAAAGGGTAATCGCAGATTTGAAACTTAACTGGAGTTCCGAGTTTTGCTCACATCTCGTCATCCTTGCAGTTGCATTTCACATGATACCCTGTCATAAAGAAAGGGAGTGAATAAAAGTTAAGCAAAGTCGGAATATTGTTCCAACCGCCACGATCTCTGTGAAGCTAAACTCAATATAGAATCCCTCTACGAACCAGAAGCTCTTGATTTTCCATTTCATCAGTTGAAATTAGACATTCTATTTGAAGTCTCACAATTCGTTGCTGCTGTTAACAAAACAAGCTGGAAATCGAATGTGCACACTCGACGTGCAGATTCCACCGACCGAGATGCTATTCGGTGATCATCTATTCAGGTAGCGATTAAGAATCGGTAACTTAAGAATTCTATTGATTGTTATTGCTGTTGTCATTGTTGCTGCTGTTGTTAACATGGGATGGCAGAGTTCGAATAAACTTAGGCAGTGCGTTGAACTCGTTCATTTTATTATTTTGTAATAATTCTAGATTCTAAACGGTTCCCTGGCTTATATAAGTCGACATTTAAGTCTCTCTGACTTATATAAGTCAAATTTAAGTCCGACTTCAATGGTTATTAAAGGTAGGAACCTTTATAGTGTTTCGTACGCTGAGAAGTCAGCGAGTGCAATCTGTTATATTCGCTTTTTCCTGTTTCTTACCCCAACTTTCCAAATGGCATCTTGTCTGGAACTGCCTTCTCTAACTTGCCATGCCATCTAGATAGCAGCTTTTCTTTATGCTCTAGCTATATTTCTCTCGGAAAGCACCATCTAAAAAGACATAAACCTCAGTGACGAGAGACGTTATGAAGTATAAAGGTAGTCGCTGATTCGAGCCTGTCCTTCTCCAATCCACTACTGTCAGCGACTGCCTATAGTGAAAAACAGAACGCTCCAAGCAGAAATATCCCAGAAATTGGTTCAATCAAAGTTCGGGGAAATTCTTAAGAAAGTCAAAATAGTCAATTAGCAACCGAATCCCACACGCAAATCCAAAATGTTTTGTTGAATACGGACACGAGACAACAAACACGATCAAAAGGACTTTGGAGTCAGCACTATATCTAAATCGGGTTATATAGATAAACAAATAAACAGATAAATATGTAGAAGCAATTACATATAAGAAAATTAGCACTTATTATGCGTTTTTGATGAGAACGGAAAACCGCAGACAGGGTAGGGACGAATTCGCCAACTAACAGGTTTATTTTGTTTGCAGGTGGCTTTTGTTCGAATGACGAAATATATTCAATGGTCCACCGAGGTGTATGATACTTAGGTACCCTACAACAATGGGTTCACCACTTTTGCTTTCACCTACTGTACCGTATTTCTACTAAAGTTGTTCTTGTGTTAAATGACTTTAAGCAATTCCCTAATAGTCAGTTTAGAAATGCTGCAATCGTTGTTAACTGACAGCTATTTCAATGCATTTTAGCTATTCACTACTATCATCGCTACCATATGCTTCTTGTTCCCACTCCTCTCCGCAGATGTTCCGATTAGAACCTGATTTGTCGTTTTTGGACTCTGTTTTCAATGTAAGTACTCCTTCCAACATTATTTTCTTGAACTTGGATTTCATTTTACTATAATCACTGTCTACAGCTATTGATCGGCGAATCTCTACTATTACATTCGGCAACTAAAACTCTTTTGAAACTTGCTAAGAGTGATCTGTTCTGAATGACTAAGATATTGCGATTCGTAAGACCATCTGACGAATACTTAACTGCTTACCTGAACACTTGTATGGCCTTCACCGCTTGCGCGGGCTCCTGCATGTCAGTAGAGTTGCCACTACAAGTTAACTGGACACTGGTTTATCATGAACCAGCTGAGCTCCAATATAGAGATGACGAAAATTTTCTCAGTTTAGATGACAACACTATTACAACGTTGCTGAGATATTTGCAAAACTCTGGACCGCAGGTGTCTATGGTGGGGAACGAACGCGCTATTATCCTTTCCGGGGAGTAACGCGTTCACCACCACACCATGCGAGTCCTTTGTTTCGCACGTCTCCCAGCTATTTCTATCGATCTTCTATCGTCAGATCAAGCCCGCTGACGGGTGATTGCTGTGGCAAAGATCGATAGAAATAGCTGAGAGACGTGCGAAACAAAGGACCCGCATGGTGTGGTGGTGAACGCGTTACTCCCCGGAAAGGATAATAGCGCGTTCGTTCCCCACCATAGACACCTGCGGTCCAGAGTTTTGCAAATATCTCAGCAACGTTGTGGTTGTATTTCGCTTAGTAACCTGCCATGAAAATTATAGAAGGCAGAAAACAAAACGTTAAACATTGTGACAACACTATTGTTAAGTGTGGACTCCGTGGGGTTGAGGGAAGTTAGTGCAAGTGAAATGTATGTTATTTTTCACTCATAATTTAAAATGTTCGCCCAGGAAACTTCGAAATCGTAGAATCGGCTGACTAGACCTGCAAACCACTTGTCAGTACATAATCATTCGAGATATAAATGAATTTTAGGATGTTCTCTATTTCATCGACTCTCAAAGCACCGGTGCGCTATGGACGATACATCAGTTTCAAATCACTGAAGATGGATACCTACGGCATCTTGAAAAGATCATCGTGAACAACAATGCAAAACGTATTTTTGAATAACTTGATAACTTTGAATTGGAATGAGCCGAAAGCATTTACTAATACTCGTGATCGAATGTCGTTTAGCTCCAAAAGTGTGGATCGGTGCAGAGTTGGCGAGTGAATACGTCGTCATGTTGGATAATCATCGGCATTTCCTCTATATTCGTAATAGATTCGAACGTCATTTGCTCTATGAATGTTCGTACGATCTGTTGTTTAGGTAAAAATTCCACGAGCTTCGTTTTTCACTTCGGTGACGAGATTGGCCAACTACTAGTCTTTCATGTTTTTTACTGAAAAAATGTAACGAAACTTATTCGTGGTAATCGTATTCAAGTTAAAAACGACCTATCGTAATGTCCTGCGTATTCAGTATGAGTTTTTAAAGGTCCCTGCCTTTAACATCAATTAATTTTTTCGTTTGGCGTAATGATTTGTGACTTTGAGATCTTGGTCTGGGAATAGGCAGAACTTTATATTAAACTTATCATTAGACGTCATTTCACCGAAGATATCGCAAGAAAAAATAAATTTTGGTACTTTCCTACTTTATATCGCTGCTAATACATCCATTTACTGCGAATCCTACTGAAAGCCAGGTGTTTTGTCAAGGGCGAATAAAGCGCTTGCGCTGGTAATAAGTTGCTTCACAGGACAGCTTGATGTTGGAAATTCTAGGCCTAACACGTTGAAGACACACTATTTGAACACGTCGTCGAGAAGTGATCGTGTTTGGCTCAATGGTATGTCTGCTGACCAGAATGTGTTGATGCACACAGAAACAGACAAATCGGTAGGAGTTTCCGTGCTAATGTTTCGCATTTACTTCCTAGAAGATGACGAATCCATAGTGCTTTTAGTATATTTAACTTTTATAGTATTTCAACCACTCCCCCACATTCAGCGACATTCTAGGGAACTCATAAAATTTTAAAGTAGGCCCAGCTCTTCTTTCGAGATTTGCGCTTCTAGTTCCTTACAGACTGTTTGTAATGATTAATCAAGAAGAAGCGATGGCAGAATTAGTGACTGCTATTATTTTTGAAGTACTCTATACTCTTTGAAATGGTGTCTTTAAAATTTTTCGACCTAATATTGAGTATAGAGCGAACTGCCTGCTGTTTTGCATTCAAGAAATACAATACTTTCGTTGCTTGTTGACTTGGGGACAGTTTAACCCTTTGTAAATATCAATAGAGAAATAGTGATTATTACAGTTAGGTGTAAATAGTTGTCAGAGGACTTATTAAGATATTAATGTCCTCTTCCACTGTGTAGAAGATAAGCTTCACAGGTGTCCCAGCCGGTGACGCGACTGTTTGCCTTGAATACTGCCAACAAAGGCTTTGGCCGATGTCTTGTTTATACCGACTATGCATTCGACGTTGGTTTAATGAGAACGTCAACATTGGAACAGATGAAACTGAACCCACTACCAACACTTGGTAAGGAACTCAGACATCTTATTAAACATCAGAGAAGAAATATTTGGCAAGAAAAGTAATCGGGAATTATTCTACAAAATGTGGGAAGTATTTCCAAGCTTTTGCTCTAGCGTATAAAAAATATCAGAACAAAGAAAGCAAAAAGTAGAATACCGCATATCCTTCTATTTAACTTCATTTAATCAAAATCTGCTCAAATAACTTTCGGAATACTTTTGATTGTAGAGAAGTCGAAACGTATGAGTACGTCCAGCGCAGCCAGCAACTCGACGACGACCACGAAAAATACATGGTCATCAGGGGGGCAACCAACCGAGACGACTACTATCCGGACAACTACAACCCAGACGACACCGAAGCTGAGCACCATTTATTCGACTTCCACCGAACAAACGGTCACCTCAAGCGAGTTTCGTAATGACGATCTCAAAGTGTTCACAACAAATAACTTCAAGGAAATTAGTTTTTCCAACGAAATAGATGATGAGGAAGATGAAGAACAGTCCGAAAGCCTCGAAAACTATGACGAAGTCATCGGTCTGATGACAACACTGAATGCAGAAAAGGACTCATCGTTTTCTCAAAACATCTCACTAGCCAGAGATCTACAAAATCAAACCTCCAATTCCATTCACGCGACTGAACTTCAGTGGTGTGTGACTTCTTTTATATTTTACGTAGCTCTGTTTGTTTTGTAATAACTATTGTCGCAGTTTCTCATCTTGCGATTGTATATAAACATTAATAAATACTTTCGAATAAAGTCATGGTCACAAAAGAATAAGAACACATATATTTGAGGAGTGGTATACCTCACTAAGTGGTAAAAACCTAACGACGCGACTTGCATAGGGGTCATATATCATGGAAGTAATGACCAGTTTCAGTAGAAAAAACGATGAGGTTTTTTCTTTAAAAGCATCTTTTAAAGTACCTTTAAGTCATTGAAGTATTGAAGGAGCGACGAACGATTATCACTAAAACGAGAGAAACGGCAACTTTCTTTACATCAACCTAGTTAGCCGCACTAGAACATGACAGTATTGTTTTTTGTGATTCACAAACTTGGAAGGCAGCACCAGATCACAAATGCAGATACAAACCCGCTCTGCTCCTGCTTATGCACCCAGACATGCCAATAAAAATGTAATCCAAAGATTCGAATTGTTTGCTTTCAAAGAAACTAATGAAGGAAAGTGATACTGAGCAGATAAGCAATGCAGTCAATTCGACCAATCCTTTTCGCTGATTTCCGCCTCATTTTGGTTGACGTTCGTTTTGAACCCTAATGCCAGACGAATGTCATCAAATTACACAAGTACACTGTTCCATTTATGTTTTAAAAAAAAGTGAGGAAACAATAATTCTCTCCCAAATTTATCTAACGTCTAATCTATCTATGTTACTTCCCATAAATACACTCGATATTATCTTCAACAGCTTCACCTAAGCTGAGACGTAGTCTGTTATTCCTAGGTGGAAGGCTATCTAGGAGTGGACGTATGTTATCTTACGTTCTCGTCAGAAGCAATAAAAGAAGTGGTACCAACGAAGCCATTGTATTATTCATGTCACTAGGGTGAATGAGTCTTTGAGGTTCATTGATGTCTGTTGGAGTTATTTGATCAATGGGACCACAATTTTAAGTCTATTTGGATCAATATCCACGTAGTACTAGAGTGTGTAGCCAAGTACACAAACATCACTGTGGACTGCGTAGTTGGAAACCCAGCAAGTATCTTGAAATTTTCGTGTCGCATAATGTATGTCGAAAAAGGCAATGTTGATTGATAGATATTTTTCAAAACCGACCATAATTGAACCTTAGAATGAAAAATCAGTATCTTTTTAAATTGTTCAAATAACATGAAGTTGTTGACTTTCATTTGCCAGACATTTCAGCTGCTCCATCTTCCTTTTCCAAGTCGTTGGTTCACAGCCATTTGCCCTCACGATGTGTGTCTTCGTAGTGACATCGTTATAAGTCATCTATGGTGGCTCATCGCGTCGGGTTCCTCATTCGAGTCTCCTCCTGGCGCCTGTAATCAACTAATCTTTCCGCTCCTCCAAATCCTGACTATCCAAACTAATCCTCATAAAAAGTCGGAAAATTGCTACCAGAATTCTCTGGAATGATAGCAGCGCTTACTTAATACTTCGCTACATCACCCCAATCCATTGAATAGGCCAGATCGGTATTCGATCACCTCTAACGATACCCAATGTAGTCAGATGTGTTGTATCAACATTAAGTGCTATACTCTTTACCTTTGCGTGTTTGAATATCCAAATGGATTGCCACCCTTACTGTTGAAACAATTTGAGGCTCTCGTTGCGCAATTTTAAAGACACGTGACAGGTGTTAACTTTTTAATTACTATCTACTAAATTTTTGACTGCAGGGTATTACGTGAAATTCGACCACAATGATGCTGAGATATTTGCAAACCTCCGGACCGTAGGTGACCGTGATGGGTACCGAACACGCTATAACCCCTTTCGGGAGCTAACGCGTTCACCACCACACCATGCGGGTCCTTCGTTTCGCCTGTCTGTTAACTAGTTTTCTACCTGCCACTGCCATCAGCATTCACCGTAGAACGGGATTGATCTGGAGAGCACAAATCGGCATTGAATACAGTTAAGCTAAGGGTGTAGTCTAAACTACAATGTTAACTTTTTATTTACTGCCTAGCACAATTTCACCGCAGAGCACTGTGTACTTAAAGGAGAAACGAAGCACCCGCATAGTATGGTGGATGCGTTAGCCCTCGGAAAGATAACAGCATGTACGATTCCCAACTCAGACATCTGTGGTTCGAATTTTTGCAAATATCTCACCACTGTTTTGGCTGTATTCCACATGTTAGACTGCCGTGAAAAACTGTTGTATGCAGTAAATAAAAGTTAACAATGCCACAAGGATCGAAAGGGGATATTGTAGGAACAGAGAACGGGTGACTTTTACAAAAGGTTGATATCAATTATTTCATAATTCACATGAGAAAATACATCAAATAGAAACAGGAAGCTTACAGAAGAAAGGTCAGCCTGTACAGCTTTATACAACCACAACTGGAATTTGAGTGTGTGAAATATTGGCTATATTCTGGGGAATGTACTCTGTAAAATGTATGATTAACATAACGAACCTCTATACTATACAGGAATACAGCGTGTTTTCTGCTAGGCGGACAACAGTCTATGTATCATAAAAAGTTTCTCACTATATGTTGAGACTCTTCTTACATGTAGCCACAATATTGTTAATGCTTGGGAGTGCTTCCACCTCAAGATGCTCAGCGTATGGCATTGGTACATCTGCTCCAGTGACGCGAAGAATTGGACCGTTCAGGTATTTCCATGCAACATCCTCATTCACCTGGGCACAAATTTCAGCTCCAATACCTGTAAGAAGGTGACTTCGCGTAACACTGACTGAGCGGTAATCGAAACACTATAACACTATTCATCTGTACAACCTGTCGTACTGTTGGCCCACGAGAGACTCGAGCTAGCGCCAGTAAATCTTCGGTTTCCCCTAGTCGTTTGCAAGACTAGCCTTGTAGATTCTGCTCCTTCCAGGGACTCGTTGAGCACCATATCTTTCTTCTAGGGTTTTCGTGAAAAACTCTGACCATCGAGTCGGTGGTCTTCTTACAGTGCGTTCAACATCTTGAGGAATTCAGTCACTAACAGCTCTTATCTATCGGTTGTCGTTAAGCATAACGTAGTCCGGCCCACCTTGTCTTCGACAGTATAGAAGGACTTCGCCAGTCGGAGCTTCGTAACCCCTCCCTCACTAGCGAGGTGCAGGATACGCCTGGCATCTCGATCTCTACTGGGAGTTCTATAACGCTCATTAACCTTTCATGCTGCTTGAATAGCTTTCCGAATAGCTCTTAATAGATAAGGTTTCCGGCGCTCCTATGTTAAAACAAGGTGTATCTCGGAGCAGAAGAAAATGAGGTGGAAGTTGAGTGTTCCTTATTCTCTTCACTACACTGTCGATGCTCTTGAAAGCTTCCCAAAATTGCGTTTTTTCTGTTCAATTCTGGTGCCAAGTTGCTTATAATATTGAAACACTGACCTACATAGAAGTAGCTGGACCATTCGGAGATATTTGCACAGTCCAGCGTGAATGAGGCATACGAAATCAAACCGTTCCTCACGAAGGTCATTTTATGAAATTTGGTCAAAAACTAATCTTTCCACGAGCAATTCGTTTCGCCTGGCAAATTCGTGGTGTTATAAGGACGATGTCACCAGTAAATCGAAAATAGTGTAATTGCCGACCATCAATTTTCACTCCCATGTTTTTCCATTCCAATGTTCCTATGTCATTTCGAGGGTGGCGGTAAATAATTCTGTGGAGATGGTCTACCTTTGTCTATCACTCTTTTAACGTTGATATTACTATCGTCGCAGAAAGATGACATTTTCGATGTGAATTTTTTATACAGCCCACTAAGAATCTTTATATAGTAAGTAGGAAATCCGTAACTACTTTAAGTCGATGAAAGTGAGATAGAGCGGATAGTTGTACTATCGCGACACTTCAGTGAATCTTGCTATCGTGTGCATGTAGTCCTTCGCAACGAATCCTCTTCGAAACCCTGCTTGCTCGCATGGCTGTCCTTCGTCCACTGCTCTGTCAATCCTGTTTAAGATGACTCGGGTAAAGAGTTTACAGACGACAGACAGCAAGCAGATTGCGCGATAGTTGCCGATGTCGTCGAGGTCACAATTAGTGTGTACTAACGCAGTATTGTGGTTTCCCACTAGATAGAATCCTTTCATTTTGACGGTCAACGTATGAAAATTCGAGATAGTGTGTTTATTAGGGCCAGTGTCGGATTTCAGAAGAGACAACCACTGGGATGATAGATCCATCATTCTTTTTTTCTTTGTATGAGTGCAGTAGGACGTGGCTATTAAAGAGATCCGAGCAGTAATTGTGAATAATTCTTTCCATTGCCTTTCTGGACGCCGTAACTATCTGTCTGAGCGTCGGAGCGCAACTATCTTGGTTCTGTAGTTGGAGAAGTCTCGGTGGGCTTTGCGAATGCTTTGACGGCCTCTGCAGCTACAACCATAACTGCTGCTCTTCTCTCTTTAAAATCCTCTTCTATCGTCTGTCTACACTGTTTTCTAAGTTCGTACGTGAGCTGGCGGTTACCTGCAGTTCGTCCGATTCCACGCTGAGGTCTCAGCTGGAGTGTTTCTGGAGGCAGACAACTATTGGTGACTACCGAACTCCCAGCTTCCATAACTCCGACGTGAAGATATTTAAGCAGCCGATCGCATTCCCCGTCGATTCTATCAAGAAAGTCGATCTATTAACTGAAGAAACCAGTTTCTGGTAGTTTCCAAACTTCTTTTTAAGAATTTGAGCGCTTTTTCTCGTTTCTACAATAAATGAAATCTTGCACGAAGGAGGTAATGGTCTCAATCCATGTGGAATTCTATTTGAGATAACAGGGATATCGGTTAAGCAAAATCTTCGATTTGCTATGACGTAGTGTATCTCGTTAAAATGCTCTCCAATGCGAAATTTCCACGTCTAGTGTTAGGGGTGAGGCTTCTGGAATTGCGAATTACGAATGGTTTTGCACCTCTTAACAACCCCAAGTATTCGCTCACACTGCTCATTCCATTCGCATCGGTTGATCCCAAAATGATGCTCCTCTTCTGGATCATATCCTAATGCTAAGGTCTTCAATGATGACCTTAAAAAATGTATAGATTTCTCTGTAGAACTTGCCCAAGTTCATGTGGTGCGCTACGACTTTGTGCTCACCATAGCTTGACGTTGCTGCATTGACGACGAAGGTTACCAGAGACGACATTGCTCAAGGTGTCTTCGACATAAATGTCGGGTTTAGGTTGTTAGCTGCTCGAATGAATAGTGGTCATAGCCAAATTCGTGATGACAAGAACGCCAACGCCGCCAACTCCTCTATTGTCGCATGTTCCGAGGAACAGTTGTTCTTCGGTGTCATAAACGGCGTTAAATGGGCAGCGTCTTCTCCTCTCAGCCAGTGCTATGGTGTGGTTCCTTATCCTTCTTGCCTGCATAATCAGGTCCTCTACAGAGCACTCGGATGCAAGTGAGCATACATTGTAAGTACCAACAGTCACCTTTGTGCTTCGATTTAGACAGCTTAGAATAGCCTTGAGATTTTAGCGGCCTCTCTGTACTCGCCCTCACCAATTTGCACTATCGGAGGCTCTTGGAGGTGAGAGCAACAAGGCCCACCTTTTTTTACTGCTTGGCATTTTATACCCACGTACACCTTGCTGAGTCCTGAACGTGGAGGCTGGGTGGATAGTTTACCAAACTTCATGGATGAACAATGAAATTATTTGTTGAAAGCAACTACTATCTAAAGCCCATGTAATTTTCAGTTACTTTATCACGGGGTTTTGACAAAATTGATTCGTAGAATGCAACCCGTATAAACGAGAACGCAACCACGCACGCATGCACGAACATGTCCTCGCATGTACAGATGATATATGTCAAATCGGAATAGCAGAAACATCGAGTACATCCTTAAGATTAACCTGCATCTCAGCGATGCATAAGGTCGTAGTCGGCGATTTACCCCCATCCGCCACCTGGAGACGCGCTACGTTGTCTCACTACTCAACGGTGTGAGATCCTTCTATAAAAAAGGTCTATAGCTCTCAAGTCAACACAACATTGATGTACTTAAGCAAAGGAGAATTTACAAACAGCCGAAGTCTACCTGCAAATGGCCATCCTTGCTCAACAGTGACCAAGTGACGAGTTTTCGCCACCGAATTCTTAATCGTTTCAAAATCAAGAGGGCACAAAGTTCGAAGATTGACCACCTGTTAAGATTTACGAACTTTCCACATTGTAACATCAACAAACAATTCACTTAATATGGCACAGAAAAGAATTTAAGTGAAGAGGATGTGGACCTACTTCGGCAGAGACACAGAGAGCGCTGAGTTCCTCCGCAGCCTCAAGAGATAATTCAACACCTTTCGAGAATGAAAGAATCGTTATATCACTCCCTTCTCTGAAAAAGTAAACACATATCGTAACATGTATGCACATAAAAGGGTACCTCTCAATTCTGCACACTCCTATTGGCAGCACGAAGTCGTCCTTTAGCACTTCGTCAGAAAAAGGGAACGAACGCCCATACAGCACTTCATTTTCCAGAAATACAACTAAAAGTAAACAAAGAATAACACTGAGCATTTTGACACGTACATGACGCCAATCTATTTCGTACATTAGTAACTCGTCCCTAATGGCAGCCTTCAACAACCCTTTAGCGTCCTCTGCACTATACGGTGCAATTACCTGGAATAATTTCGTGGACCAAATTATTGATTAAACACCGTGCTGAGGCCTTATGAGTGACGAACGATGCTCACAAGGAAACCATACCGACCGAATTGAAACGCTGTATGACTGATGGTACAGTGCGGATACCACTAAGTGAATAATACATCCAATAACAATAACGACTACTTAGTGAATTTTGCACAATTTCAGATAAACATGTGAAAAATATGCAGTTTTGATACCTTAATTCCAGGACAATATGAGAACCACGCAGAAAAATCTTGCGTGTGCTGGGCAGCGACGCCTACAGCGGAACCATTAGGACCACGAAATACAATGGGGCATGATATCTGAAATGTTCATAGAACACAGAGCATTTAGTCTATAAACGTTGCGAATTCAGAAGCGTAAATTAGAAGGCAAGCTAAAAGAGGAGGAACCAGCAGATTCTCTCTGCTAAAGAAATACAGCGTTATGAATCGTTTCAAGCTCCTTGTTCAAGAATTTTGATCACTGTTTCAATTCCAACAATCTACTTAGTGCTAAAGGATAAAGCTCTCGGCGTTGATCAATCCTTGAGGAGTGCGCCATGTATTCGACTTCACAAGGTACCGTTGGAGATGACTGAATGCATATTTGGACTTTGCAATGACTCGCGGTGGCCTACCGATGTATCGAGCCAGTGCTGCTATCCTCCCAAACAAGCCCGGTACCAATTTACCGACCCCGGACGGATAGAAGGCTTGGTGGGCCATGGGCGCAGAGATCGATTGAGGGATTTTAAGTGTTTGAGCCTACACGATTTTGATTAAAACAGCAAGCTTCTGGTTGGACTGCTTCCATACTCCGGAGTTATGCTTGTGAATCAGAGGAAGCCTCCACCTCCATAAACTGGCAATAAAAGTGGGGGCTTTTGTGAATCAGAGGGAGAAATGACAGTGCGACTGGGTTGCTGCTAAGACGGCAGCATATCTTGACATGTTTGAGGCACCAAGTGGAAAAGAACCGCATATATATAACATAGTTTGACTTCGGGGCGCGTGGCGCAGTCGTCGGAGGCACCACTGCGACACACACGTGGAATCGATTCCCGCGCCTATGACCTATCAAGCCTTCCATCCATCCGGGATCTGCAAATTGCTACCAGACTTGTCTGGGAGGATAGCAGTACTGGCTCAATGCATCGGTAGGCCACCGTGAACCATTGTAAAGGCGGGATATGCATTCAATCACCTCCAACGGTACTTAATGTAATCGAATGCATGGCGCATCCCTCAGGGATTGATCAACGCCGGGAGATTATCCTTTTACTTAGTGCTATGAATATTCCCTTGACATAATCAGGTGCACAATTTTAACTTATTATTTGATGCCTACTCTTTTTAATGGCAGGGTATGTTGCGAAATATAGCTTCAATGATGTTGAAATATTTGCAAAACTCCGGATTGCAGGTGTTTGCAGTGGAGATCGAACCCGATATTACCCTTTCCGGAGACTAACGCGTTCACCACCACACCATGCGGGTTCTTCGTTTCGCCTGTCTCTCAGCTAGTTCTATCGATCACTGCCGTCAACATTTAGCAGCCATCGATAATCAGGTGCATTAGTCGAAACATTTAATTCAGTTCTTTAGTTGATCTGCTTCTTTTGGATTTCCAGAACCCTGCCCACTATTGTGCTTAATTGCTACCTGCCGTGACTCTACCGTATCACCTGCCTTGCCGACGATTATCGACTAAGTCGGATGGACGTCATATTAAAGTCTCTATTTGTCTGTGTCATGTTTGGGATTGCAAAACAGATTATGCTCGCTCTAGGATGTAGCTGAGCATCATGTCTTTTTTTCCAGGAACTTCGTGAGAAATTCTGATCTTTGGGTCAGTGGTTTTTATGCCTTGCACTTAACATCCCGTGAAATTAAACCGCTGGCAGTCTTTTTCTATCTGCTATCGTCCTTCGGACGCATCACATGCTCGTCCCATATGATTTTCGGCAGTTGGGTGTAAAAGGCGACGTCCCTGACTTTTGATCATTTACACAGGTCGAAACTTTTGATCGCTGACACAGATCAGAATTACGAACTCACTATTTCAATTGAGTAATAAGGGATACTCCTTACATTGACCTTTCGACAGCGTGTCTGATAGTGCTGTGTATTTTTTCATCCTGTTTACGCAACAGTCAAGTTTCCGATGCATGCATTAGAGGTGAAAAATCGCAGAACTGAAAAGATGGGCACGGAGCCGAGTGTTCTTTATATTCCCCTTTTTTCTGGATGCTTTTGAAAGCTCTCGAAGCCACTCACTTCGTTTTAATCAGATCTGGAACTAAGTCGTTTATGATGTTAACCTCTTGACCAAGACGTAGCTGAAGTGATCCGATTTTGGTTCCGATGAGTATAGGAAACTAGAAACGAACCCGTGTCTCATTCCTTTCGCTTTTCTAGGTTTCAGTCGAAGACCAATAATTCACTTACGTTGCCGAAGTCCTACACTCGTTCTAAGTGGCCAGTGCCTGTTATTGTAGGAATGACATCATCAGCAAAACAAAGGTGATGTTACTACCGATAACCGATTTTTACGCCCGTGTTGTTTCATTCCATTGTTTTCATGACGTTCTTGAGCATGACTGTAAATAATTTTGGTGAAATAGTATCGCTTTGTCAAAACCATCTCTTCATTTCGATTCTAATGTCGTTATAGAATGATGAAGGGGTCGGATAGCATAGCGATAGTGGCGTCCGTCATCACGGGCATGGTGTTAGTTCGATTCCGCTCCAGGCCAACCAAGCTCCTCGTTCCTCCGGGGTCGGGAGATGGTACCGGACTTGTCTGGGAAAAATCACTCTCTGCGGTCCAATTGGGAATGTTCCAGTTCGGCTATCTCAGGACTCGAGGGAGAACTGCTCGACCAGCATTTTACGACATTCAAGATGAAATGGAAACACTCAGGCGGCAATTGAAGTCACACGTAAAATTGGAAGATCTTTGTGGACAATGGAGAGAAAACGAATTGGATGTGAAAATTGTTGGGATCTCACAGCAGACGAGAAGACTGATCAAGTAAGATAAAATAAATAAGAATAAAGTACAGAATGGTGATACCCTGGTTGTGAAATTCATGTATAACTCACGAAGGGTCTTTATGATGTGATTAGCGATACCTTGGCTGTCCATTGATTTCATGGCTGGTTCTGCCTCAACTAAGCTGAAGGTCTTTGAGAGAGCGCTCTCTTGTACTTTCTTTGATGATCTCGTGATCGCATGGATGGTCCATCATACCGAATGGTCTTCGAAATCTTGTTTGCACATGTTTGTCGTTCTTCCAATGCTTCGTTAGCCTTATTGAGGAGGATTCGAGTAAAGAGTTTTTATGCAAAAAAGCAGAATGCCGGCTGGCAGTTAGTTTCCGATGTCATAGAGTTCTTTCCTTTTTGCACAAACACACGGTCGTGATGGTTTTCCATTTATTAAAGATCTTGCCCTCTGACGGAAAAACGTATCATTAGCGAAGCCAATGTGTTGATGAGGACAAGTAGAATGTTCTTAGCAGAACCCTTGACCTTCTCGTATTTTGCAACCAGCCACTCTTTTAAACTATGACAACCAGTACCAAATGGTCGTTTTTAGATCCCTGATGTATGGATAGCAATTCAATGGAGCCGATTTTTAAAGGATTCGGCACATTAAAGTTTCAAACTGCATCATTAGCGGCTTTTAAGAGCAGATTGTGTTGTGTTTAGTTCTTTTGGCCGAAATTTTTAGTTCACACTAATCATATGGTGATGTTAGGCTCTAATCCAGACAAATTATAATCTTCAATAATAGAAATGTGTGAAAATCTTTGACCTAGGGACAAATTCTGCTTGAACTGAATACCACTGCTCTAATTATCTCAGAATGAACTCACCCTTCCTGCTGACATGTAGTGCGTCTTAGCAGCAGAATTAATCATTTGATCCACAGCCTGCATCGAAAAGTTAAACGTCATAAATTCACATACTGGCCGAAGACCGTTGAACGCGGCGCCAACGGCAAGTCCAGAAAAACATTCACGTTGCGTTGACGGAGTATGAACGAAATATTGCGCTCTGCTCGGACATTCAAACACTCCAAAAATCCTTACGTAACCTGGAAGTTTACCAAAAATCGAGATATTTACGGAGAGCTGCTTTTGCTTGACACAAAAACTAGGCCTTCGTAATGCAAGCGCTTTCGGTGCTGCAATTTGATGCAAATAAACAGAGAATAAATCAGCCATACTACACTATCCTTGAAGATTACACTTTCAAAGGATTCGGTGGGCTGTCACTTTCATACAATAATTACCATGAGGAGCCATTGGCTTTAAAATTTTCAGTTACTTCATCTAATATCAAGCGTTTACATATGTAGAAATGCTGACCGAACGACATATCACCTGTAAAGCCCATCTCTGTGATTGGAGTGTCCGGCTAGAAAGAAAAACTTGCTGAGAGAATCATCATCAAGAGGCTAGCTAGTGCAGCGGTTAACACATGAGCCTCCTAATAGTATCGCCACTGTTTCGAATCAGACCTAGACTCCGAATTTTGCAAATATCTCATCATTGTTGTGGTTTTATACCTAATTCAACTGCCAGTCCAAATTTCTTTATTAGGTATTTAAAACGGGCCATCTTATTCCTTCACAAAATTTTTCTTTCAGTACGACGAGAACGTTTGCTTGGCTGTTACAAATTGCAGAGATATTACAACACCTCGTGGTACGACGGCCACATCCCAAGAAATGGTGTGGAAAGACAATTTCCTTTCTAGAAAATTTCTAAAGAACAAATAGAAAAGGAATCATTTAAAATTTTGGCTATAATTTCAAAGATTCGGAAGATCCTTCACATTGGTTAGCATTATGCACTTTTGCTACAAGAATACTTTGAAATCGTTTGAAATATTTCAAGATATGTTGTTTATGTGGAACCTCTTTGCTAAATTCCCCAGGGTCCAGTGAAATCCTGATAATAAAGATGGCACGCTTACTAACGTAAGTTTTCTGTGAGAACTTCTTGACGTGTTCCGAAAACGTTTTCGTGGCAGAAAATTTCTTCACCCAAAATATTCTCTTATATTCTTAGACTCACATAATCCAATCCTTTTCTCTTCGAATTTGTTGCATAAGACTAGGAAACTTTTTCTGACTTACATTGTTAGAATCAGTTTAGAAAAGAGACACAAACTGTTCTGAGGAAGTATTGATGAATCGGAACCACCAGACATACTACCTTCGACTGCAAGCCTCACGGAGCCGGCAGCAATTTTTAGTGTTTATGAGACATTGTTATAATACGCCAACATTATGTTGGAACAAGTTGCATAAGGTGCTAAATGAAATGCATAGGAAGGCTGTTTTATTCGGGTATATAATAGCTGAGAGCTTGATATGGTCATGGGAGCTTATTACTGAGTAAATGTCTTAATCTATTATTGTTCTCTGAGTTATTTTGTGTTCACCCATCTCCAACAACAGGTAAAGACCGATACGTCCTTTGTGGTCAATCGCTGAGTAGCGTGTCGTGCATTCGACTCAATTGGAAGAGAAGTAGAGGTGATTGTTATGTACACTCTTGCCTATATTGTGAACAGGATGTACATAGCGATGTTTCAAGTCGGTCATTCTATTTTCCATGACCAGTCTGCTACGGATTTGCCGGCCCCAAAAGTGAAACGCTTTGTTTGCACGGAGCTCGAGATCGAATCAAGAATATGAACCATCTCGAATAAGACGTTAAATTTGTTTCACATTATTTCTAAAGAGAACGTGTATTTCTTCCGCTCAGTTTTAATGTCTTTTTGTAGAAGCAAATTGAAAGTGAAGCGAAGAAACCCATTTGTCAACAATACTACAATGGTCTTCATTGGTTCCCCGTCAAATCTCAAGATCATCCGAGCTCATAACCCAACCAAATTGGCATTTTACAGTACTTTTTTGCGTTTGCCTTTCGCAATCCTTAGATCGTCAGTCGTTGAAAGTTCTCTCATTTCTACAGATTACATCGATATTGAAGCTACACAAGGTTGCAACTTGTTGCGTCCGATGAAGAAGCGCGCCACTAAGTGAATCACCTGGAGGCAATACAAAGTTGTGCTATGGAAAAAAAGGAAGCCGAGGACGCATTGCAACTTAGATCCTAGATATACTTGAATGCAAACATATTTGGTGGTCCGTCATCACACTTATATGAGCAGCAGCATTGTCGCCGCTCAACCTTCTGAGTTGCCGAAGTGGTTAGAATCTACAAGAAAAAAGCCACCTAGTTGGGCACAGGAGGTGCATGTGGCACAGTGTTCGGAAGAGCTCAGCAACATACACGTGGAATCGATCCAGTGTCCATGAACCACCGAGCCCTCCATCCCTCCGGGGTCGATAAATTGGTACCAGACTTATCTGAGAGGGTACCAGCACTGGCTCGATACATCGGCAGTTCGCCGCGAGTCATTTCAAAGGCCAGATATGCATTCAATCACCACCAAACGATGCTTGATGAAGTCGAATGCATGGGGCATCCCTCAGGGGTTGATAACGCCGAGAACTTTACCTTTTTCATCTCTTAGTTGAGCACGAACCGGCTACTTTTCGAATATAACGCCGGTTAGATCACACCATTGCAAAGTTTTATGAATCCATAACATTACACGAATTATGAAGGTGCTGATGTAAAATTTAGAAAATATCGCTAAATTGAAAAGCCACATATTGTCTTATGTTTCCAGCTTACTAGTTAACTCATTATTTCTAACCTCGTCGTCAAAATATCGGTATTGATTGATTCTAGGATTAATTATTGTGATTTTCCTTCTCGTCCTTTCTCATCTCGATCTCGTATGATGATGGCGATGAGTCTTCTACACTTTCAAAAATGTTTTGACATTTTACGGACAGCTGCTTCTTCTTAATCAACTTAAAGCTTCACTACAGGAACTGCATTAATGTCTAATTGGATAAAATTTCACAAGAATTTGCAAGAACGCCTTGCAATTCTGCATCTACGCAACAGAGAGCATTGAGTACATCGACATTTCCACGTCCTGCTCCACTTGGTACATTGCACGTTGTTCTCACATTGCATTCTTCAAACAGTCTCCAACGGTTGCGATTTCGGCTGACCGCCATCCATCATCATATATATGAAACATTGAAGAACTAAGGATAAAGTGCCGAGAATTGTGTAGTGTAGTAAGGAAGCACCAATTATATAACTTCGTCAAGCATTGCTAGAGGCTATCGAATGGGATATAAAGCTTGGTGAGCCTGGTGAACGGGAACGAGGCAGCGATTCGAAACATCCTACAGGGGACTGCTAACATGCTAACCAATGCGATTATACAGGCCTCTGATTGACAGTATCAACAAGAAATCCTGGCCCAGTAGAACTAAAAATTTCATGAAGCCTTTCTAGCCTGGGAAAGGCAAAACAGGGTCCCAAATGGTGCGATGGACTCCCGAAAATGGTAATCAACGGTTCGATCTGGAATGGAGTTCAAGTTTTGCAAATATCTCAGCATCATTGTGGTTATATTTCACATAACAGTCTTCCACAAAAGAAAAATAATGGGCAGTAGATAAAAGTTACTCTTTTTTTAAAGCAAAAGTTTCCAGGTAGGGCATAAAGCCACTGAATGTTCTAGATGCTCAACACTGAAAAACAAAGCTGAGGTGCTCTCGTAAACTCCCTATAATTTTTCCTTCTCTCAGATTTCAGTTTACATCTTTACACAGCGTTCATTACAACCATGGAAAACAGAAAATTTTTGCACTGCTTTGAAACTTTTTACTCAATCATTTATTTGTCTGTGTGCCTGTTCGCTGTAAGTTCATCGACAGGTCTCTCACATCGTTCTGGATAACTACTCCAGAGATGGTACTGCTTCGATGACACAATTCACAAAAGCAAATGATTCGGTGGAGGCGATGAGGGCAAGGTGAAAAAACGTAAATTTTTTGATATCAAGGACCATGACCGTGCTGAAATTCTGCTTTCCTATAATCATTGAGAACTGCTGATCTCCACGTACATTGTAGATTGTAGATGTCAAAAAAAAATCACGCTTCAACTAATTCACTTCTTCGCTGCAAGTCCCTGAAAGTTTCCAATCGAAGTTGTTGTGTTGTCAATCCCTATCAATTCTAAGCCAGATTTGCAACTAATTTTTCACGCATTTTTCATTTTTTCCTCGTTCCGCAACAGGTGATGCCCACTGTGGACCTTTTCTGTTTTTGACAACAGCGACCGACGAGACGGATATGAGGAGAAAAATACGCCGCCGTCTTTCTTAAAGAGTGTGACAAGCGTTTGTGGAAAAAGTTGACCCTTCTTCGAAGTAGGAAATAAACATAGTCAATGGTACTTAGCTCACGTAAGCAATGTAACAATTCAAGTGAAAAAATAATGAACACAGATATTCAAAGTTGCCGCCAATGTTATTTGGAAAGTGGGGCTTCCTCTATGCTTAAATTTCGAACACACGCATTTCTCCAAATTGGAAAGAAAAGTGATATTCTTGCTCTCGTAGCTTTTGGTTTAACATTTTCTGTCATATTTGAAATGAAACCACTTATCTACAAATTCCACCATGGATTCATTTGTCCCCGGAAACATCCTTCTGACTATGTAACGATTTACGGAACACTCCCCATCCAGATCGCCGTCACTTCTTCGGCATGTGTAACATCGACAAATTTTCTTTGCACAAGTCAACTAGCTATTTTTTGTCTAACATTACTTTAAGGGAGCAATGGTCGAAGGCGCCGTTCAACACACGCGTTGAATCAATCCTCATGCCCATGGTCCACTAAGCCTACCAACCCTGAGGGGTCGGCAGATTGGTACTAGACTTGTCTGAGAGAATAGTAGCACTGGCTCGATACATCTATAGGCCACCACGAGCCATTGTAGAGGCCAGATATGCATTTAATCACTTCCAACGATACTTAATGAAGTCGAATGCATGGCGCATCCTTCAGGGATTGATCAACGCCGAGAGCTCTATCTTTTATTTTTTTATTTAACATTTACTTTACGCGCATCCTTTTATGTTTAAAATTTGACCAACAACAACAATAACCGTACTAATTCAATTCTACACCAGAAACTGTTAATGATATGTGGGTAGGAAGAAAACTGCACCTACAGACTGACATCCTTGTAGTTTTGTAAGAACATAGTGAAGAAAACACCTTAGTAAAAACTCGTTTTTTCCAGAAAAACACATTTCTATTGAATGCAATTCGTAGCTGTATGAACGCTCAATTGAAATAACAAATAAACAGTTCATATGAACACTTTATACTGATATTCTGAACTGAGATAGACAGGAGATCGAACACCGACGATTTGGTACACGTCCATTTCGGGACCCATGCTAAATTGACCACTTCTTGGATATGATAAGACGAAAAATTTTCAACGAGTTCCGCTATTATGCAAGAAGATTCTTTCCTGAAATTCCCGAATTTTAGTGTTTAGAAGTAGAAAGGATCGAGACATAAAAGGCAGTCAACGAAGGCTATGTTCTTAGCGTCTTCGGTTGAAATAAACGAAAAAGGAATCAAGTGTAGCAAGATGACAAAGGTGGCATAGAATTTTAGTTTTGGATAAAAACTATGAAACCAGATTTCTTCCACTTTATAAGAAATCAGAGAAACTTAACAGCACAGATAATAAACGAACCTTCTTCGTAGCTGTACAACGCTCGAATAAGTTTTTTCGCCTTATCATGGACGATCTCAAGACGGCAGAGAAAGTTCAATGCGTAGAGGATCGCGAACAGTGGACATATGCTGTACAAAAGCTCCTAAACATGCTTTCACTGTTTGGCAATATACTTTCTGTTAAACAACAAACACTGGGCAGTTTTTCCAACAATGGCCTGCGCTTTTTCACATGAGAATTTACACTGATGTAAAATTGAGTTGTTCAGCATACTTCTAAAGGATCTCTGTCCATCTGTCAATGAATCGATGGGCTCTTTAATCGAGTGGCTTAAGATGGTATTAGTAAATTCTTCATTTATTCGCTAGTAACAGCTCTCGGTGAGAGATACGAAAAACAGCGCAGTATTCGCATGAGGCTCTTTGTCTGCATTATCGTTGGGAGATTGTAACGGGCCGTAATTCATCGAAGTCTACCGTGAGGTGGAGTTTAGGTATGTGCGGATCGGTTGTTAGCCACTTCCGGAATGGAATGCGTTTCTACATCTCCTTGGATAAAAAATTTTAGCGAAATTGAAGTGTAGGGTATAAACACCATGCCTGCAGAGCAGCTTGAACACAATTATCAGTTCACGGATGATATGAGCTTAAACGTCAACATGAAGACATCAAAGCCTTTCTAGCATTTAACCTTCTATTTATCACATCCACCTAGCGACTTCTTTTCACGTAAGATTGGAAGATCTCAATCTTCGAAATCCACGCTCGAGGCCTATCGTATGAAGAAGATTGTTGAAGGCGCTTTTCTCTTCTTGTTTGAAGATATACATCACTGCCTTCCCTAACGGTATCGAGGTGGAAACCATCTAATTAAATCTATTCAGTTCAGTTCCCGAAGCTTAGTCTCTATGCTAATAACACTCGCTTCATTGTGAATGACCGAAATTTGCATCATCTTTCTCATTTCACATTTAGCAATTACCGGAAACAAAAATGTCAAGAATTATTCCGGTCTTCCCAGCATCCAGTCCCAGTAGGGCACACCTCAGTTCGTTCTATAAACTCAAATCGACATTGTTTTCTTGATTAGCCGCCACTAGGTTGTCAAAGAAAAGCTTCCAATTAATAATGTCTAGTGTTTGGTTGATTTCATCCTTCCCATATGTGACTAGATAACATGAGATTATCAGCATTATTCATTGGGCTTATCATTGGATTTTTGGTCTTCGTTCAAAATTCATCCAAAGATTTGTTGGTTGTCCTTTTTTCAAAACTACCGTTGAGCACTCTACAAAGTAAATTCGCTGAAAATTACCTATATCGGACCCTAAATATCGCATCGTATATTTTGCACAAACTCGATTAAAGCATGCCTGACTTCTTGTAAGGTTCTTACCTATGAATATATTGATAAAACGGACAAACCACTTTGGGTCCTAAGAAAAAAAAAGTAAACTTCGAAAACAACAGAAACGGCTATCGGTGAAGGTTATGAGGTCGATGATAAAAAGCATAGAGTGGAGAAAACACCGACTCGCAAAGTCCTTGAGGCGACTAATTCCAAAAATCTTAAAGCATACTTAAGACATAAATATCACATAAATACCAAAACGCATCACATATAGCGGTTTTTATGTGAAATTATCATATTCCTCATCCATGTGAATTTTGTAAGGTTGCTTTTACCTCTAGAAAAGTTATCTACAAAACAATGGCTATTTCCGTAAAGGTTTGATGTGTGACTAAAACTAGAGTCGTTTATAAATGTTTTATATAAAAATTTTCAAACTCTGACGAAGGCGAAATATGCCAATAAGTGAGCTGTTATGGAGCAAATGTTGTATTAACAGTCTTTTGTGTTCCTAATGATCAATGTTGAGGTAAATTAAAATATGAAAATTCTATGGAGCCAGCTGCAACATTTAAGTTAAGTAGCTGAGAATTTCAATGGCGATGCTATCGAAACCACAAAATGTTAAGCTACTTGGATAAGAGCTAGCGACCAAACCATTCACGAAGTTTGTGGTCAAAACGCACTACTTCACTAGATCTCATACTCCTTCTACTTATCTCATGCGAGTCCCGGAATCCCTACTCTATTTCTTTGTCTTGAGCACGTCCCCCATAATTGTGGTTGAGTTCGCTTGAAGCACGGTTATTGTTTGAAATCTGTCCCTTTCTCTTAATATTAAGATGAACAGCAGCCAAGTGAGTGTAGTTTTCCTTCGAATTGCTGGATAATCGCGCTGGCGCGTGTTCTGTGTATAATATATTTCCGAGACAGTAACACTTCCCGGGAACCGAAAAAAACACGATACCGCCGGTGCAACCTTTTAGGATTAATCAGTACAGGGTTCGTAAAACTGGTAAACTTTTTTTTAACGAACTCGTCTGAAGAGTAACAGGTATATATCATCCGTAGAGGCGAGGTGATCTATGACGGCAAGATCGATCAAACACAGCGCCAAAAACGAGAGGCAGAACAAACTGTGCAAGGATACTAAAAACGAGCACGTCCGTGAGTTTTCTCGTAGTTGGAATCGATGTGACAGAGTGTACCTAAATATACATGTTTTTAAAGAAAACTATTGCCATGCTATTTTATACTGAACAAATTATTTCAACTGTGAATCGCAGGTGTCTGCGGTGGGTAATGAACGCACGAGGAGTAATGCGTTCACTACCACACCATGCGGGTTGACGGGTGATTGCTGTGGCAAAGATCGATAGAAATAACTGAGAGAAAGGCGAAACGAAGGACCCGCATGTTGTGGTGGTTAACGCGTTACTACCTGGAAAGGACAATAGCGCTTTCGTTCCCCACCATAGACACTTCCGGTTCGGAGTTTTGCAAATATCTCAACAATGTTGTGGTTGTATTTCGCTTAATATCCTGCCATAAAAATTATAGGAAACAAAAAATGAAAAGTAAAGATTATTTCAACTTTGTTATACCTTCTTATTTTCTGCCTACTATAATTTCGCGGCAAGGTACTAAGCGAAATAAAACCACAACGTTGCTGAGATTTTTCAACTACAGCCGCAGATTAACTGGGTTCTATGCCGATTTGGGCGCCCCAGATCAATCCCGCTGACGGGTGATTGCTGTGGCAAAGATCGATAGAAATAGCTGAGAGACAGGCGAAACAAAGGACCCGCATGGTGTGGTGGTGAACGCGTTACTCCCCGGAAAGGACAATAGCGCGTTCATTCCCTACCATAGACACCTGCGGTCCAGAGTTCTGCAAATATCTCAGCAACCTTGTGGTTGTATTTCAACTTTGTTTTTCTGTAGAAGAACATACCGAGCTTAGTTCAACAACAGAATTGAAACGATAACACATCCGTTTGAGAAGGTAGAATGATAACAAT